>JAENPR010002285.1:0-64233 GCA_018135685.1 Themeda triandra | reverse complement strand
GTAAAATATTAACATCAAAATACTTCAATGCACTCAGATGTCGTGTATAGGATGTATTATATGCCAACCTTATTTTTAGTGTAATGTTCAAATTTTGGAATCTTTGTGATCATTGCAGGGAAAGGAACAGCGCATCAAGCTTGACTACAAGACATTGTTAGCTAGAATTCTGTCTACTCTTGATGTTACAGTGGCACCCACATTATCAGTAATTCTGTGTGGTCATGAAGGTGTTAAGTGTTCTGTTACGATAGTGAAGTCATGGACCAATGAAACGAACACAGCATGCATTGAAGGAAATCCATCCCGATGCAGGTCTGTAGCTGAATCAACTGCTTTGATTGCTTGTTTCAGGCACCTGGAAAATGATTGTGGTGTTAAAGTGTTAGATTTCACTAGTAGACTATCACATAGTTTTAGTGCATACCGCACTTACACACATGTCCGAGAAGCTATGGATTTCGTTCAGGAGTTTTTCAAGAATTTGGACAGGTTTTTTGCCAATACGAAGGATTTTGCATCAGAGTCCCCAGTCACACTTCCTGTCCGTGAAGACTCATATGATGGGATCACATTTAGTATGAGAAATTTAATCAAACGTTTGTTAGATGAAGTACAAACCTTAAAATGGGCTCTGAGCAATATAGAAGATCAGAGGATGAAACACCATTTGAGTAAGGTAGAAAAAAGAGAAGCTGTTGTAGACAAGGTAATTTTTGTAAATCTTCTTCTAAAATATTTTGTTTAAAACATACAAAGAATTGACGGTGTCTTGTTTTCAGGTTTTTTTCAAGACTATTGCTCTATCTTCTAAGTTCATTCTTCAATTTCTGCTTTCATACTTGGGTTTGAAAGATCCTAAGTATAGTACTGGTCCAGCTGAGGATGATGATGATGTGCTTGGTGTTGTGAAGTTCATTTTCCCTTACTCGAAGAATCGCAAGTATGGTGGCAAAATTAAAATCAGTGCCAAAGGTAGCAAGTCCTCCAGTGCAGAGGAGAATGCAGCCTTTGAAGCTTTGCTTTTTATTAAAGAGAACTTTGGAGTCACCATCGTTGACATTAACTACCATGAGCGTGTTGATGTCCAAAATGAACAGATTATTCTTACCAGGATGCTTGAACAAATTCTTGACGTCTCTGAAGGTGTTAGAATTTCATGGGATCAATTCAAGTATGATATTGTAACACCCCAGGCACCACAAAAGCCTAAGATGTCACTAACGTCCCTTCCCACATGCCCGAATATAAAATACGGGAACAAAAACCCAACATCAGAGAAAAAACGCTGAAGCTAAAACAATAACCTAACTATAATTATGTAAAGCTCCATCTTAAACAATTTTATTAAACCATGAAGATCACCATAAGGGTTAACTAAATTTATTACATGAAGCCAAGATTTTCATTATTATGTCTAAAAATGGGTGAGATAGTGAAGAAGTGCCGCTAACCCTGTCCCTTCAAGCAAGCATCCAATCAAGCACCTGAAAAGATAATAGGGGTGAGAATAAATCTCAGCAAAAACTGCCTGAACATGTCATTTAAACTACAATTTAATTAGACATCAATTTAATCGTAGAAGAGTGTACCACATGTGAAAATAATAGTTATTAGTCAATTTATTTATCCAATGACATTGCCATAAGGAAGTTACGAACATTATACAAGATATCCAGTGAATTTCCATAAAAAGTTAAAGACATGATATACAATAAATAAAATAACCTCAACATATGAATAAAGTAATTCTCCTCATGATAAACAATACTACTCATCTCCACTTCATGCCAACAAAACTTCAATACATATAAGCCACAAAGTGTGCAAATGCAATGCATATGCATGTCCACTGCCTCCATACCCAACATGGTATGAAGCTGCATCGTACCCCTCCTCGGGCAACGTACGATGCTGTACCGGTACGGTCGCGGCTAGCAAGCGGTGACATAATCCACAAGAGCACTTCGGAATAGTCATATAACTTTCTCACCGACCTGGCTTAAGAGCACTCCGGAATAGTTATATGACTTTCTCACCGACCTGGCTCGATGCATAAATAAGCTCATAACAAGAATGCATATGATGCAAAAATACAACGAAACCACAAGAGTACTACGACATCCTTATACATCCTCAATCATAAATATCCCACTTGCCCATGAAGAAAGATTGCTTACCACATACGTCGTTTATATATCTCCACACAATCACAAAACATACCACTTACCTTTTGATGATAGAGCAATGAGATTCAACAATTATGGTTATAGCATAACTCAGTTTAAAGGGTAATTTAGTTAAAGTAGGAACATCATCTTGGTTCAGTTTTTATTATGATAGAGTGTAGGTAGAATAAATAACAAGTCAGGCTGTAGCAACCACCGCTACGTTTACTTGCCTCAAGACGACGATGCAAAACGTGAGCTAAGGATGATCCAAAGGTGCACCACCTGTTCACATATCATCACCTCAGAAAATAAACACGTACAAACATTCACAAATGGCACATAAATCTCTTCTATGACCTGCACTACAGTTTCCCACAAAACAACGACTGAACATACAACCAACAGCAGCAACCTTGCTTCACATTTTCACTGAGGATAAATCACTTATACAAAAATTATGAAACTTTTACAGAAGATGGAAAACATCATTTTCTACAACTTTCGTATTATAAATTTAGGAGTTTGAAGTTTCATCCATGTCCAAAACAAGCCTACAATTACACTGAACTTTTCTGATGACAGAAAACCAGCAGCTGACTAAAACATGAATAACTGGAGATGTACTTATCAAAATTTTATAAAGTTTACCAATCTGGAAAGCTCATTAAATTTACCATAACATTCATTCAGGTCACTCAGCCATATTCCAGACGTAAGATATCATAAAACTGAATGCAAATAAAACTGTCCAGAAATTGACAGCAGAACTGCATCACAAAACAAAGATCATATCTCCCCAACCGTAAGAGCTATAAACGTGATCTCTATGCCAAAAGAAAGGTACCAAAGTCTAATACTTAAATATAATTTTTCCATGATTTTTAGATACACAAAAACAACCATAAACAGAACCAATACCACGACTGCATAATCTGAAAAACAGCAAGACCCTACTTCGAGATTAGAACCCTAAATGAATCAATTAATCAAACGAGTCCACAAAACCCTATCACGAGATTTTGACCCAAACAGCGAGGGAAAGTCGGATCATACCACCAGAGCAAGGATGACGAAGATCCGCAGCGATTCCTCCCTTATTACCTTCTACACTCCAGTAGCCATCACCACAACCCCACCACGATGACTGGATTGAATCAACGAGACATCACCATCGTGGGCAACAAAGAAGGGCAAGAAAATTGGATCAAGATGGAAAGAGTAAAGGATCCCTAACTGATTTGTTGAATAGGTGAGCACAAGGATGACCGACAATGAAACCCTAATCCCCACCTCCTCCTCTTCTCTTTCCCTCCTTTCTTCTCCTTCTGTTTTTTGCTCGTGAGAATATGAGGCGGCGGCTCAAGGGATGCGGAAGACTAGGTTTTATGTGGGAGGCCAAGAAAAAGACACGGGAAAAAGATGGGTCGATTACTGTAGCATCGCGCTACAGTAACCACGGTTACTGTTTTCCCCCTAAATATTCCAATTGCCATAGCTTCTCCATCCAAACTCCGAATAATGCGTATAAGTAGTCTAACAGAAAGCACATAACGAACTCTATGCATCTACGATCTCTAATCATCCATCCAAGTGAGGTACAAAAAAATATTTTTATCACTCATTAAAAACTAAACCCTTGCCACTTTACGCCTTCTATTACACAAATCGTAATTCGGGATATTACATTCTTCCCCCCTTAAAAGAATTCGTCCCCGAATTCTCTAGATCAATGCATAAGAAAAATGAAGGTGTTGACATATCACATGACATGTATGATACTAAGGGTCCTCACCGCATAAGTTAAAATTACTAGCAAGCACATCAAAATCAAATATTCAGAAATTTGATTAAAGAAAAGTTGTTAAGATTCAAAATGACATAATAAGCACAATGATAAGCATATAGGCATTCACACATGAATCATGGGACTCAATTCCACTAAATAACACCTGCAGATTAATAAAATAAATGCAATAAATTATCTTTTCAAAGCATCTCTTTGTGTTCCTGGCAGATTTGTCGTGTTTCCTGAAGCAGCTTCATCTTTTGCTTTCTTAAGCTCTTGACCGATTTCATCGTTCAAGTTTTCCCAAACCTCCTTAACTCCTTCACCCTCAGCTATAATTTCTCCAATCATTTCCACCAGTTTGTTGTTTATGTCCTCGGCTTGCACACGGTCAGAATGGTTAAGATCAATGAGATTAATCTTTAAATTTTTCTCAAGTACCATGAGAGCCTCAAACGCAGCCTTCTCTTCTGCATCTTTGGTGGAATCCCCAGTTGCTTCTTCTTTTACTACCCCACACAACCTTAGTTTTTCCATGTACGGAAGTGTAAACTCAACTACAGACTTGACGACACCACTATTTTGCAGAGTACTGTAATAATTTGGTTTTCCAAATCCAAAGTAGTTCAGTACATACTCAAGTATTTCCTTTGCCGGGAAAACAACTGTCTTCGAGTACATCTGTTAAAAAATAATTGTTAGTTTTTACAAAAATGAACAGAGTTTTAAATGCAGTGCTACTTTGTTGTAATATCACTTATGCATAAAAAAACATCATAAGTTGGTACACAGATCTCACCATATTTGAAGTTTTTTCGTCCTTTTCCTTTTGTGCTTGTTGATGGTTCAGAAGTTTTTGCTCTAGTTTTGTTGTAGTCCTCTTTGTAAGAAATGACTTGAGGGATTGGTGCCTCGCCATGTCTAACAGTTTTTTGCTAAGAGTTGCATATTTCTGCAAGTTTCCATCAACATCTCCCTTAGATCTTTCTCTCATCTCCCTCCTTTCCAGCTCTATCCCGAACTCTTTGCATTCTTTCAATGCCACATCAATTTTTTCTGTTATCTTATTCAACAAACTGATACCTTCAGCTACCTGACTTGATGTGTTTATGGCTTTCAAATTCATAGTAACTTTAGAGCTGTAGTCCAAAATCTGTACCCCATACTCTAGAGATAATTTCTTGAAAGCCATTTCTATAGCACTACCAAGCGCTTCATCCGTAGTACTGAATTGCTGACCTTCCACCTCTGTGTCCAAAGTACTCTGCCCCAAACAACAATGAAGTTTGATTGTAAATTTTACACCGTTGCCCGCACAATCAATTTGACTGTAATCTGGCTCTGCACCAGCTCCCAGTAAACCCGTAATCCTGCCTAGCATCATCTTACGGTCGATATCAACAACCTGCAACACACCCTGCATTTACCCATATATCCACCGTTAACATTTGTGTCGCCTAGGCCATGGAACCATATTTCTTAGCAACAGTTACTAGATGCTTAATATTGTTTAGCAGCCATTGAAACATATTTCTTATTAACAGTTATTAGATGCTAAATATTTGTTGTTAAGTTATTTCACTCTGACTCCAGTCATTTTTATATTTCATTTTGAATATTATGTTTTCTGATAAACTAATTTGCATTATCTCCTCCATTTTCAACTGACCAGCCCTTGGTCCAGAGTACTGTATCAAAATATGCATCAGCCCTTGGTACAGAGTACTCACCTTCTCGAGGAGCATAATCGGTATGGTCCTCTTTAACATTCTATGATATTCAAGCACCACGGAGCTCTCCATGTATTTCAATGCAAAATATCCTGCCAAAACGAAAGCTCCAGCTCGTCAAACTAAACTCATGAATTCCCAATCTAAACCGCAGTTGTTCATTATTTGCACAAATAAAAAAATAAGAATTTGCTCCACTAATCACGAACACATCACTTCGTAACAGAAATTTCTCTTCTTCAAACCCTATTTTTTTACTGAAGAAATCTGTTGGAGAGATTATTGCGATTTGGCAGACAGGAGTACTTCCGGAGTTTAGAATCTCACCAGGAATGCAAAGCTGTAACTGAGTTCCCGAGCCGTTCCCCTTGCCCGCATACGCCGTTTGTTCGATTGTGGTTTCTCTACGGTTAGGTCATCCTCTTCTCTATGGATCTTTTTGCTCTGAAGACGGAAAGTTTAGGCGCCCCCAAGAAGGTATTTGGTTTACCATTTTGCCCTTCTAGTGTTTTTTGACTGTTTTGCCCCTTCTGGCTGTCATTTGATATTGCTTTTGCTTTGGGTTGCTAACCGTTAATTCTGGTTCATCAATGATTAGCACCAGGATTCTAAATCATAATCAACTGACACCCGGAATATTATATACCAATGTACCATTCCTGGGACATGATCCTGTTCTCCGATAGTCTGGCATCTTTGTCTGAGTTTCCAAATAGTAGTATCAGCAGGGACCCCCACACAAAAAAACAGATCACATTTAACAGCACCCTGCTCTCAGTGCTGTACCCATGTTCTCCCTTTTCGTTCTCCTCGCTGCTCCTAGTGCTCTCAAACCATTTTCGTTCTCCTTGCTGCTCCTTCATTCCAACCATAGTTCGAGGTAAGAGCAGTTTTTCTCTGAACCCTTTCGGCAAGCACCAGTGTTTTGCTCAGTAGAACCTTTTTCTTTGCTCCCTGTTCTGCAGATTCTTATCTCTTAGATCTATCTGCCGTGTAGAAGATGGATGGCTGGGGGATCTGTCCTGCCATGGCGCTAGCCCTGATTTCCGAGGTATGATTTATCGTTCTCTGGACACAGCCTAATACATCTGTCATGTCGAACTAAGTTTTAGACCTAATTGTACAGTTCATGTCGAACTAAGTTTTACACCTAAGTTCTCTTACATTTATGAGAGATTGTAACCGCACTTCATTATGTTTTAACCATAGTCCTCCCTCACTATGAAATGTGTTAACTAGATTCCGGATCTGGGTTTTAACCACATTTTTTTCCCTAAGTCATGTGTTAACTAGGTTTTAACCATAGACCTTTTCCTTAGCGCCACCCTGTTAACTGGCTCATTTTCGCCATATGCAATCCTTTGGTAAGCATCATTTTGAAACGGTGAATTTTTGCCCCTCAACAGATATTTTGTAACTTACTTTACTTTTTGTCCAGAATTATCCTCATAGAAAAAATGAAACTCCTTTTGTAATGTAACTTTTTATTTTTGTTAATTTTCAAATTTATATTAACTTATTTTTCCTAGTTTAAAACCCTTAGTTTTGTTACCTTTCTTAACTATGTTAGGGACTAAAAAGAGGTCAGGTAGAAACAACATATGCTTACATATAGGAGTTATTTCCTAATTACAAAAAGAGGTCAGGTAGAAACAACATATGCTTGATAAACAACATATGCTTACATATATCACTTTACCTGATTTAAATTATCATTTAATCTGGAGTTAGTGGAACTATTTTTTGGCTTATTTAATGCTATTTTTTTGATTTACCTGATTTAAATTACCTGATTTAAATTACCATATATCTGTTTGATGGAACTTTTTTTTTTGATATTAACTTAGTTTACTGATTCAATTATTTGCAAACATATCTTGATAGGGTTCAGAGCAGGTTATTCAAGTTGACCTGAAGACAATCTTGCAGAAATTAATGAAGTCTTTGGGGGCAAGAGACCCACCCATGTACACTGTGTATGATTGTGGGTCAAATGGTTTCAGGGTATCAATCAAGCTCCATGTCGCAGCTGTAAAGATCCATTCTGGTCCCAAAGTTCGCCATGTTGATGTGGAAGGGGAGACATTACCTACCCGGCCACAGGCATATTATGATGCAGCAATGAAGTCTCTTAAGTATCTTCGTGACCATCACCACATCAAAATATGGGACTATAGCAGCCGAGTTGTCCGTGACCTAAATGCCAATCATACCATGGGCTGTATCAGCTCTGCAATCTATAATGTTGAACAGGTAGTTGAGAAGTGGGGTAAGGTGATGGAAAAATGTCTTGAAATGTCCATCAATGTAGAAGCGAAGCATGCTGCAGTCAGTGCTGATGAAGATGGTCATTTCAAGAAGGATGTATATGAAATGTGGATGGAGTTCCTTCAGCTGGTGCTCGCCAAGTATAATGGCAAGTTGCTTCAGGCTAGGGCCACTCAATCAGAAGCTGAGGTTGCTCGCCAGAAAATCGTCACCAAGTCGCATGAAAGTACCAAGCTGGCATCCTTAGGGAACTATTATTATATATTGCTAAGCATATACATTATCTTATTCTTTGTTATATTTTTTACCTCAATATTAATTTGTAACAATTTCGCAGGGACATCTCCAGGATGTGTTCCTTACATGTAAGGATATATTGCAGTATGTGCTTACTTACAATGGGGCTGGTCCCCCAAACTACACTAATGGTCCTAATGATGGTACCATGACTGTTGGTGAGGTGGTTTTCAACATACCTGACCTCCCTGGTATTGAATACTGTGGGAACATTAAGATAATTGGTAAGTCAACTAATTCTCGTGATGCAGAAGAACAGGGTGCTTTCCATGCTTTGCAGTATATGGAGAAAAGGTACCATTTGAAGACCGTAGACCTTAACCATGATGAGAGGTTGGATGTTGAGAATGAGGAAAAAATTCAGGTTGCAATTGTTGATAGGTTTTTGAAAGTTGGTCATCACACCAAGAAGTCCATGTTCAAGATTCTGGATTCCATTGACTCACATAAGAGGAAGTATACAGTTGATCCATGCAGCATGTATGCAGGTCCTGGTGCAGACCAAAAGAAAGAAGCTTATAAGTTCTGTATTAGAGCTGCTGAAGAGTTTGAAAACTTTACCAGGCACCTGTTTGATGAGTGCACCTCTCGTTTTGAGCTGCTTGACAAAACATACCATGAGTTGGCCTAGATTAAAGCTAATCTTGAATTGGACTGAAACCCCATCGGTGGCCACTCTCTTTTGGTGAAGGACCAGTCTAGCTAGTGTCGCTATCTAGATCAATGTTACTTTTGTTTGCCTATGTTGTGCCGAACAATTGAAGTACTTATTTCAATGAACAATTAGTATGATGTTATTTGAACAATGGTAGTCCTTATGACTGCTTGTTATGTAATATTCAGTAACCAGTTTGACTTACCTTTAATCTTTTTAGTCTAATGTGTTTTCCACCACTAGTTAAATTAGTGTTATCCACTACTTCTCATGTGATTTTTTTATTCTGTTTTGGCAAAATAGTCATTTACAAAACCCCTCTTTATAAATAATTGTTCCCTTTTCTTTATAATTAATCATTTTTTGAACACCTATTGTGAAAAATATTTGCCCTAGTATGCACAAACCCTATACTAAAACCATTTCATTCATACTTATTGTATTCTTACACAATGAAATGTTTCGAACTAGATGCCCGCAGTGGTCAATCGTCCTACTTATACATAGTGTACCATTTTTTTATAATTTTGTGATTTCCGCTATAAAGTGTTCATCTGCGACTTAGATTGGCAATTCCCGAGTTTCATTTTGAGACCTTAATAAATTTTATCACATTTGTCGCATTCTAGTATTCTTTTGTCGTTAGTTTGCATTATTTTGCGATGTAGTCTCCGATGTCGATATTGTCACTATTTCACACTTAGTGTCAAAATTATAACCTTTCAGCATAGAACTTGGATATCACTTACTTTTTAGCATAACAAAACCATATATAAGGTTTCAAATAGGCTAGCTGCAATCATTAACTTTTTAGCACTACAGAATACATTCATTATACCAATGATAGGCATAACCACAGCAATAAATCCTTCAATATTACATCTCACTCTGAAACTTAAACCAGCAACCCAAAATACTAGAGTCCACTTAAGTTTTAATGGAGATAACAGCAACGTTTTCTTAACTAGTTCTCAAACAAAGCAACCAAAGTACATCATTTCCTGACTAGTATGCTACGGTACTTGCTGTGTTCCTTTTTTTCCCCTCTCTTCTTTCTTTCAAACACTTTCCTGAACCTTTTCTCCCTGCGTCGTCCAATCTGAGGCGGCACAAATGGTGCCTGGATATTTTGTATATCAGCATCACTCATATATGAACTAGACCCTGACGCACCATAAGTATTTCCTCTCACCTCCAGTGCATCTGTTTCATAGTCTGTCGTCTCCTGATGTTCTGTTTCACTTGCAGTAACCACTGCCTGGCCATCTGACTCATCAAAGACTATATCAGGAAAATCTTCAATCCTAACCTCTGCTTGTGCAGCTACATTTTTCATTTTTTCATGCTTTAAATCTTCAATTTCCCTCTTTGCCCTATTGAGGTGCTTCATGAGTATGTCTCCAGCCTGTGGGTCTTTTTCTGTAGATTTAATAACCTCTAGAGCATGACAACACAACAAAGTTTGGCCCAATTGTTCACCTTCAGTTGTGTAAGTCTCTTCAGGATACTCATAATCACGTGCATTTCTAGTCCACCTTTTCGTTATGTGAGCTTCTGGTATCTTTTTGATTCCACAATACATGAGTACCTACAAATTTTTTTTAATAAGTTATAGAAGAAATCCTTTTAATTGAATAAAATAACATAAAAACTTTTGATTACCTTGATGACATGACAGCAGATGATTCCAAAAGGATCATACTGACCACACTCACAGCAATACTTTTCACCATCTCCTTCTACTCTTACAATATATATCACACGAGCCCAATCTTTCCTCACTTCTGCATTGATGTGAATTACATAAAATGTATTTTCTTCATGCCCATCGGAAACTTCATAATTTATTGATTTATCCACCTCCTCACTGAACAGCTGGAAAGTGTTCTTTGTGTAAACACTTATTGCGTGCTTTTCAATCGCATACATCCTCTTTGAACGGTGCACAAACTACATCATAAAATATTACTTTATTAGTTTGTCTCGTAATAATTAAATGTCAAAATCACTTATTAGTTTGCAATATATTATGTTATGATTTCTTGTTTGATTTCGTCCAATCAGTATATTATTTCATGATAACCTTTTATGTATGGACTACTCCATAGCCAGCAAATATGATTTGAAAAGTGCATGGAATTATTTTTCTGACTGCAACAACATATACTAAGACATATAATAGTTCATGGAAACCTTCTGTTGTTAATAATTAAAATTTAAACCATGAACTAAGACATATTATAACATATACAAAGACTACTAGAATAACATGTAACTCACCTATACCTTTATTTCAGATAATTAAATGCATCTAACTAATGTTTGTTTGAATCTTCAATCTAAATATGCGCCATTATATTACCTGTTTGGTTTGGTGCTCTGCCTTTTGTTCTGCTGATGTACGAATGAATAAAAACTTCCTGTACTGCTGGACAAACCGGTTCATTGATGAATGTGTCGGTACAAATTTCTTCAATAAGCTATTGGCACTTTCAGATCATTGAGTACTAGCCATCCTTGCATAGAATATATCCCTAGCCCAAGGTTTTGCCCACTTCTCTCCCTTTTCATAGGTCTTTTTCATGAATTTATTTTCTTCCAGACCATACCGCTTCACCATATCCGCCCAACCTTTCTCAAACTCATCAACAGTTGACATCTCATTTATCATGAAATGGAAATCTTTCTGGAATGGACCGTTGTTACAATAAGTAGGTCCTATTTCTTGTGGTGCTATTCTCAGTACATGCCATTTGCACCAGAAATGGAAACTTGAATGGAACACCTCCTTGATTGCCTTTGTCATTGCCTTGCATTGGTCTGCAAATCATTGAAATCAATTTTTTATTATTTTACTAGTTAGTTGGATCTGCTAAATTACTTTATGGGCCAGACATTGCCCCCAAACAGTGGAATCAATTTGTAGTTAGTTGCCTCCTTGTGGCACTGGTGCTATAGCTCTACATTATTCTTTCTCTAATTGTTACATAGTACGTGGCTTGATGGATGGAGGAGCGGTAATATACCCTAATATACTCTGTGGGGTAACATAACCTAATATACCCTAATATACTTTCTAGAGAAAGAATAATGTAGAGCTGTAATATATAAACTTTTTTTTGTTATATGATAGACATTATTCCAATACCTGTTAGTATAGTTATTGGAGCCTTGCCGCCCATGAGTGTGAGGAACTCTTTGAAAACCCACTTGAAACTTTTTGTGTCTTCACTTTTCATGAGAACTCTAGCAAACAAAACATTTTGGAAGTGGTTATTGACCCCAACAAACATACCGCATCTTGTACAAATTGGTACAATAAGTTATGTCAAAAGTTATAGCATCACCAAAGAAATTATACTGGCTCCTACTCCGTCCACTTGTCCAGAGTAATGTCTTCACTCCTTTTCCTGTGTCCAGCTGGACACTAAACTGAAAACCAGGGTCTTCTGAACGCATGATTCTAAATATTTCAAGAGTTTTGCCAATGTCATCATCTTTCTGATCCCTCGCTATTTCAGCACACACTGCTTTGATGGATTTCTGGTTGAAAGGGATAGCCTCCATTGATCCATACATCCCCCCAAAAAGTCTTGCACCCTGGTCATAATTACATTGCTTTCTCTAAGATGACGTATCATCTTTTTTGCACAAAATTCAATTTTGCTATGTGAATTCCATTCCCTTTTTTCACTGCAGGAGACTGAAAAGGGGTGGTTGTGTTGGGACACATGCTTGCTTACATACCAACCCATGTCTGTAGTTCTGTGAAGAACTAACTTAGCCTTGCAACGAATTCTCTTTGAGTTGGTTTTGCACCTTGAATCAAATCCCTGATTTCAAGTAAATTAAGTAATACAGATACATATTAATTATCCATGTATCCAATGGTATGAAATTATAAGAAATGCTATGCAATTAACTATCATAAACATCAATTGTTACCTCTCGTTCACACACTATCTGCTGCATTGTTCTCATTTTATTTACTCTATTTTTGGCGAATGATCCAAACCTTATTCCAAACCCAACTTCAAAAGAGTACAGGTTGTAGAATTGGTATGCTTCGATTCTTGAGTCAAAAACCATGCCTAAAACTGGCTCAAAAATGTGTGTTGTTTCCCTTGTTTTTGATTTCCTCATTGCTTTCTCTATTGTCCCAATATCCTTTGGCGACCTCCCATCTGGAACCTCGTATCCTTTAGGAAATCAACATCTAAAAAACATTAGGTTAGCCATAGTTAGTGAATAGAAGATGTAACAGAGCATATAAAGTACTTCCTTTATCATTAAACTATTAATCAAATCCAACAATTAATTTCTCTAGTCCATGGATTTGGTTGTATTTATTAATCTCTTTCATCTGTTTGACTGTACTTAGTTGATGAATATTTGTAGAGCTTGATATTTTATAATTATATTGTTCTGACATGGTTATTATTTTCTTTTATATTTGTATTTAAAGATGTTTGGAAACTTGGACACCACATCTATAACATGCACCCAATCACGGAAGAAATGATATTAATTATGATTGTTTCGACCAAATTTTTTTTGTTTTGTCTGTTAAGTTTTTACGATGAGTACAAACCTCTCTTTGACCTCTGCTCTCGGCTTGTCAATGTCTGGAACAATTTCAAATTCCAGTATCTTATCTCCATCATCAGTACAATCTGGTAATATCTTAATTATGGTGTCCTCCTCTGTGATTCCATCAGAACCTTCATCATCTGCTTCATGGTATTCTTCATCCTCTTCAACTTCAGTATCAATATCTATTGCCTCTTGAACAACATTTTTGTCGTTACCACCATTTGACCCATGACCTAGATTTTCTTTTTCCTTGTCATTGCAACTAATCTGGCTACAAACACTTCTTAGCAAGTCTTGTAGTGGTCCTGGGAAAAGGAAATTGGTCAGTTTTAGTCTTATAAATTGTAATTGTAGTGAACATAGCTAAATAATTGCCTTGCATTGGTAGATAGCTAAGTAATTGTAATTGGTCAGTTTTACCACCATTAACCTAATTTGCATAATGGAAACATAGCTAAATAACTTATTATGGAAAATACCTCTACCAAAAGCAACTTCTGGAATGGTAGGTAGTGTCGCTGAGAAGCCATATTGCGCGACATGTGTTCCATTTACCACATTCGGAGGCCTCTGTTGTGTGCTGTTTATGTACTGACAATAGTTTATGCCATTCCCTGCATTAATTAAAGAAATTGTTATAACCTTTCGAATTTTGATTGTTATTCAAGTAGCAGTGCACATTTTTTTTGGTGCTAACCTTCCTGAGATGCATGATACGGATTGTTGACTTGATATGGAAATGGCCTTATTTGTTTTTGCAGAACCAGGGATTTTTGTGAGACATCACCTCCTGTAACATAACTCAGAGACCATCATTTAGGTTTGGATTTTAAATATTTTAAATTTAACGCAGAATCCAATTATCTCAAAAATGCATACCTTTATGGTGATTCCCCGGTAAAATACCTGATTTTAGTGTGAAAGACGCCATGCCTGCAAATTCATTTGGAAAGTATCAATAAACATTATTTTCCCCCTGTATGTAATAAAATGTAAGCTACGAGACTTCACCTGGATGTTGCAATTGTAGTTGTTGTGGCTGAATCACTGGGAAACTTTGCAAATTCTGATAGTCTGTAGTTTAAAAAAATAAGTTTTTGTTGCAATACTAAATATGAAAACCAGTCAAGTATTTTAGTCCTTACGTGGAGCATGCAAATGCATCGGTGCAGCAAACTGTTGTAATTTCCCCTGAAAATCTAGCGCAGAACCAATTTGATGCATTTTTGGTTGGAACAGATCACCTTGAAAAATAACAATTCAAGACACTCAGACATTATAAATAGTTCTATTAAACATACGAACCAATTTATGATCCAGTTCTATTCAACATTAGAAACAGTTCTATTCAACATATCAACATCTTAAAATATGAACCAATTTATGATTGAAGTCTTTAGTGTTGTTACATTGAATTGATTCAACCAGACACTATTTTATATGTAGTTATGAAGTCTATTGAATTGATTCAAGCAGACACTATTGAATTGATTCTTTTTAAGCTGCAAAGTTCTTCACTTCTAGACGAATTTAAATTGACTGTTATCAAAAAATGCATTCTAGACTTCAGTATAAAAACTCGAATTAAATTTGATCAAATCATGTAGTGTTATCTCAGTGTCATCAACTATTGTTTAGACCATCTTTAAATTGAAATTTTCTCTTATCGTTATACTATCCATACGCACCTGGAATTTGAAATGGTTGTTGCCCCTCAATAATTTGGAATCTTTGCACATCCTGGTAGACTGTAAAATAATCCAATAGTTACAGTGCGAATAATTAATTTGTGATTTGAACATAGATTTTATAGCTCTTACTTGCTGGCTGCAAATTCATAGGCGCGTTTGTTTGTACTCCAAATTGCTGGAAACCTAGAAATGCTGTACCCATTTGCTGCATCCTTGGTTCTAACAGGGGACCTTGAAAATATCAGAAAACAAACACTGTGTCATTATGAATTTCTCGAAATGAAGAAGGGATGTAACTGGTGGCAGTTTTGTTTAACCTGTTATCAATTCATTTAGTCGTACATTATCTTACATATTTTCAGGAAAACAGTACATAAAAAATATGACACAATGTACGGTATAGATCTAACAGGAAAAGTACTTTTATGGAAACATACATGGAGAAATTACGAAATGTCTGATACAGTAAGTAACTCATAACAGGACCAACGATTTTACCCGTTAAAAAATAGATTCATTGAAGAAACATGAAACCAAGAACAGGGAGGACGGAATACCAAAGCTTGAAACGCAACAAAAGGTACATTTCCTTGATGGAACCCAACACTGCCCTGTCGGTGTAAGGAAACATCAGGGAAGGAGGTGGTGATGCCGGTCGTTGGGCTCCCAGATCCGGAATATCCGGAAACCTGGTAGCCCTGTCCGCCGCCTCCACCAAACGAGAGATTGAATCTGGTGGCGTTTGGCGAGATTGAATCTTGGCTAGGAGGCTTCAATCCGCCCCCGTTTTGAGACATTGAATCTTGTGTATTCATTAGATTGGGACGGGGCATCTGAAATCGAGCTGGTTATGGTGTTTCTAGGGTTTGGTCTCCACCAGGGGTCCGCCTTCGATAACACCTCTGGGGTTTGGGTCTGATTTTGAAACCATGGTGCTGTCTGGAGGCGCCGTCGATTTTTTATGTTCGGCTGGTCACGACGGAGCATAGTGCGCAGCTGAGAAGTGCGCGGGGTCGTGCTGATGACGATGGAGTGCAGGCTGGGAATAGAGCACAGCGGCGGTCACAACTCTCGTCTCCTTGCTTGTGTGGGTGATTGGGCAGACGAAGATGGTTCTGTTGCCTACTCCATGCCTATGCTACTTAGTACTCGATGGGCCAAAAAATGGAAGACTTGCTCCCTTGTTACATGGGTTGCGACTAGGGCCATGACCTAGTCTGTCCTAGTGCTGGGTCTGTCAATGGCCAATGCCATCCATACTATCCAGATAATTCTAGAGTTACACTCGCCACCATCGTCACCACCGCCAGCACCAAAACCACTCAACATCTCGAGTTCTACGTGCATGACTGGTCCCTTGTTGAAATATTTGTAGAATCCTTGTGCCAATGTTGATAAGAACATTTGACGAATTGCATTTAAGCACACCTTGCATAGATGAGCTCTGTTGAAGGACTGCAAAAGATTTGTTGCTCAAGTGCCTAAGATCTGATTAGGCAAGAGTGGCTATGGAAGAAGTCTATGAAGGATTTCATGGTGCACATCAATCAACCCTGAAGTGGTTGTTGAGAAGGGCTAATTTTCATTGGTCTACTATGATGGCCAATTGTTTTCACTTCTACAAAGGATGTGAAGGGTGCATAGAGGCTCGCTAAGCAAAATGATTTATTAGATGTTATGTACCATAATATGATAATGGATAATATCGATGAGGTGACCGATAAAAAAAGAAAGCTCTCAAGGAGATCGGGAAGGACAAACTTCATGTTGCAAGGCGCCTACAAAAAAAAGTGAGAAGCAAATCATTTGAAGTTAGAGATTTAGTGTGGAAAACCATACTACCAACTGGTTTGAAGAGCAATCAGTTTGGTAATCATCACCAAATTGGGAAGGTTATCTCCAAGTGATCAAAGTGATATAGATAAATTCCTATCGTTTAGAGACATTGAAAGGTGAACGTCTCACAAAGGCAATCAATGGGTCTTAAAATATACTCTTAAAACAATGGCCGATACATGTATCGTCCTCAAAAAATGGCCGATGTGTACATCGCTCTTAGTCGCTGAATAGCCGATGTGATGGGTATCATTGCTGCACGGTGTGTTTTGAGAAGTGTTTTCAGGTTCTTGCATAATTCAACGGGGGCATATGTTGACACCTAAATTTGGGACCATGCTATTTAAATAGGCACATGACTGTTTTTAGTCCAATCTAAGAAAAACTCTATAAGCAACATAATAATAGTACCGTATTAGTTTTCCAATGGGATAATACCACCTCTACCCTCTATAAAATATGAGGTATGTGGCCGATTGATCCCATCCAATCAATCATCAACCAAAACACAACTATATCCCCTTTACCCTGATTTCTCCTCTCAACCCTCTAAACGTTGTTAATCTCTTGATCAAGGCAACCAAAAATGGCGCCCAAGGCTTGCCAGCCGATCTAGGGCCACCCCGACGACATCCTTGCCCTGACGGGGTCCTTCCTAGGGGAGAGCTTCGGGATTCCTTTGCTAGTTTGTTCATAAACTAGCTGGTTCTTCATCTCGTAAGTGTGATTGGTTATTCTTTGATGGTTTGCTTGTAAACCTCACCATGCTTCACCATGCAAGAGTGATTACCTCGCTGCGTCCTTCAACTTATGGTGGCCCCGGTGTCCAATGCCCTTTTGGTGTGTTGGTCCGGACCAATTTTGACGTCAACACTAACGCCTGCTATGCTAAATATATTTAAACACATGCAACAAAGGCACAACATGTTATATGTGTGTTCATATGGAACTGATACACATACCATAAATTGATTTGTTTCTGAGGAGAATTGTGTTACTAGTGCGGCGAAATGGAGTGAATTAGGCAATCCATGAACAGACCCACACCCTCGGCTTCGTCATGAGCCCACTACGCTAAAGAATATGCAATTCGCAAATAGTAGAAAAGACAGTGGACAAGAGGTTGATGCTTTTCACGAACCACTCCAGTCACAATCTTCAATGGTTGGTTCGATTGGCCATGAGCACTTACCAACCTCCGAGCTGGACCTGCTGCCATAGTGGCCAGTACGTGCACCGTCTGTGAACCACAAAAAGCTTGCAGGTGCCAAGCCTCTCTCATGCCCGTCCATCGATCGCTAGTGCTATTTCTTAGCGATGGATCGATCGAGCCCTTGCTTTTGCTACAGGGACTGCGAGTACGCACTAGCTAAAGGTATAGTCACGATGATGCACATCCACTGATCCTTTGCTAGTTTGTTCGATCTTCATCCGGTAAGTATGATTGGTTATTCTTTGGTGGTTTGCTTGTAAACCTCTCTATGCTTCACCATGCAAGAGTGATTACCCTGCTGCGCCTTTCGACTTGTGGTGGCCCAGGTGTCCAATGCCCTTTTGGTGTGTTGGTCCGAACCAGTTTCAGTGTCAACACACTAACGCCTACTACGCTGACTATATTTAAACACATGGCACAATTATTATATGTGTGTGCATATGGAACTGACACTACTACAGATTTTTATATCACAGCCGGTTCGTAACCCTCATCACAACCGGAAAGTGAACCGGCAGTGTGCAAGCGGCAGTGTTGTGGGTGGTGCATCACAGCCGGTTTTTTCACCCCGGCTGTGATGAGCACACAACACTTGCCGTTTGTAGCAGACACCGGCTGTGTTGTCCGAGACCAACACTGCCGGCTTGTTCCAACAACCGATCAGTGTTGCGGGACGAACACCGCCGGTTCATTCCTAAACCGATCAGTGTTTCCAGACGAACACCGCCGGTTCATTCCTAAAACCGACTGTGTTTCCAGGACGAACACTACTGGTTCGTTCCTAAAACCGACAGTGTTGCCAGGACGAACACTGCCGGCTCATTCCTGGAGCCGACAGTGTTGTTAGGGAGAACACTGTCGGCTTGAGTGTTAAGCCGACAGTGTTGTCAGGGCCAACACTACCGGTTTAGGGCTCGATCCGGCGGTGATTTTGTTTTTCCATTCTTTTTTATTTGTAATTATAATAATTATATAATTACAATAATAATATTGGACCGTAATTATATAACGAATAATTATGAATAATAAATATAGAACTATCATTATATAAAATTTATTATGCTACTAGTTTCCATCGAACATGCACTGTATATTCGTTACACAAATGTTTTTTTGACAACAATAAAATAAGAAATTATGCATAAGAATCTAGCAGACGGGCGATGTCCTCTTTTGTATAATGATCCTTATACTTCTTTGCAGTTGCAATTGTATATAAGCCACCTGTTGAAAACACATCCGCCAGCATGAATTTTGCCACCTCGCACTGAAGTGTCTCTATCTCATAATCTAGCAGCCTTTGATGATTAAATTTCTCACGCTGTTCCAAAAAGAGGCAAGTATAAAAATCAGTACAGTATATATGATTTTTTGCATTAAAAGAAATAAATGAAAACCGACAGTTATACTCACAAATTCATCTGGCATATTTGTAGGCTGTCCAATATAGCGGTACATCACCCACATGACATAGAAGCCACACTCATTGTTGGCATACGGCTGTTTGAGGTACGGGATCTTGGTCATTTCAACGACATTAAAATCTATTTTGCGTCCCACCTCTATGCTTCTTCCGCACACTATGCAAAATTAGGAAGAATATTTAAAAGGAATAAATAGAAAAGGCATATTGTGATCATAGTACTATGGTGTTGCTAGCATCACTTACGCATTCAAGCACGTCGAACGGTGGCTGCATATCCTCCAAAGGCTTTTTCTTGGAGTCCCACACCTCGATCTCATTTTTTATAAGATTAACACAAACGAGGGCGTAATGTTTGCTGCAATCGAAATACCGTAAGTAACGAATAGTCCGGAAAAAATTAGTGTAAACACCCCCGGTCAAGAACACATACTTGAAGTTGTAGGGTAGAAGTATGTGGGTTCTCTTTTTGTCAACAAACGCTTCAAAAATCGGCACCAATATCTCTATCATGTTATCCAAGCCGGAGGAATTACCAAGTTGGCCGAGGCAAGCTTTTTGATTGACCCCGATAGGGTCTAACAAGCCTATGTGGCCGAGTTGACGTGGCCTTAAGAAGCAATATTTTGCAACTAGCCCGCATAAAAGATCATGTAAAGTGCACAAAATTAAACAATTTGTGTCTAGAAAGAGCATTCTCGTAGCATTTCATGTGTGTAGGGTACTTACATGGTCCACAAGCACAAAATCTCGTACATCGAGGCTGCGTCTGGTACGATGGAACAGTGCACTCCCAATCGACGTCGTATTTCACTTCTTCTTGATAAAAGAAAACAGCAGAGGACCGATAATGAAAGCAAAAATCCAGTTTCAACCGTCCGTGAATGATACAAGTAATAATCATGCAAGCACTGCAGCGGGCGGGCAATCCCTCGTATTCCTCCGGAGAACCAAAATCCATTTTAAGCTCAAACTTCTTTGCCAAAGGTGCGGTCCCCATTGAGGCCCAATAGACTTCCTCCACTTCTTCTCTTGTCCGTGCAGTTCTTTTGCAAGCAATTCATTTATTCTAAGTGCATGGATATGGAAATCGTCCTCATCGGTCATTTCATTCTTGTACTTGTTCGATCGATGCTTTTAAATTCGATCTTTTGACCGTCACGGGTCATGGTGCCAAGTTGCTTAAGGAATGTAACATAAGTATCCTTAGGTACAAGTGGGACCGGCTTTTGCCGCATAATGTTTGTAATGCTGCCATTGAATGGCCTCTTGTTTTTCTCTTCTCGCACTTGGTCAACTTCCTCGAGGATCTTTTGCGCGACTATGACGATGCATTACTTGCCGCTTTAGGCGCGGAGGATGTTTCGCTGTCCTTTAGAGACGATGTAGAGCCGGTAGGAACCTTTCCTTTTCCAGCCGGAGGGTTTTGTGTGGACCCTCTTGATGTAGAGCGACCAGAAGTAGGAACAACAATAGGTTTAGGAGGAGGAGGTAGAGGTGGACATGGCAGTGTCTTCTGCTAAGTAGGAGGTGGAGGTGGAGGTGGACATGGCAATGTCTTCTCGCGAGTAGGAGGTGGAGGTGGAGGTGGAGGTGGAGGTGGAGGTGGAGGTGGATGTGAACCTGGAAGAGGAGAGTGCTGGCGAGGAGGAGAGGTCGTCCCCGTGGTTCTTTGCATCCCAGGGGCTTGTCCTCCGCTCGAAGATGGTAAGGGCGAGGAGTCGCATTGTCCGTCTTCCTCATCCTCTTCGTCCGAGGACAACTCGTGCTCAAGCTTAATGAGGCGCTTACGCCGGCCACATGACATCCCTTGTTCCGCCAAGTTTCGGCATGGACTGCGATGCGGGGTGCTCGATCGGTATCTTGTTGTACTTCTTCTCAAGTACCATGTCGATGGTCACATGGGCACACCCCGGTGGAATCGGGGTGCCATTAATGGTGCCATCTCCCGCAGCCCGGCTCGGCCAATCGCTACCTTGTCCTTTGTCCATGACTGTTGGATGTACAAATGACATTGACGTTTTCACCGATGTTGTCCAACGGATGAGGCGCATTCGAGTCTGATTCCCTTACAATAGGGGTCGAGCCACAGCTTGACCTTCGGTTTTGATGTAGTGTAAGGTTCTGCTGCAGCGTAAGGTCCGGTGCTAGACCCTCCGTTTGACAGGAGGCCAGGACTTCGCTGATTTTCACCTCAACGATAGCTGCAACCCTGGATTCCCATTTTTCATCCAGCTCCCGAATCATCCTCTTTGTCTCTTCCACTCGTTGCCGTTTTCCTCGGTCGCGGCTCCGGTAAGTATTGGCCTCGTCCGGGAATCCTTCAAACCAATTAACCACACCGGTTCCCCTGGTGCGACCAGGGTGCTCCCTGTTCCCAAGTGCTTGGGTGAGCACGTCGTTCTCCCTGTTAGAGTTGCGAGTGCCTTGCCTCACCTCGTCTTGGACCTGGGAGATCCTCCTGACGAGGCGGTGACGACTGGATCATCTATACGCTTTGTATTCTTTGGATGATTTAAGACATTGAAGCTCCCATCATCACCATGATGGCAATTCCTCCCGATACAGTATATTATCGCCCTCTCCTCCCAATCTGCAGTCCCAACTTCAATGTTTTGTTCCATAAGTCTAGCCCGCTTCTCAAATTCCGCCTCAATAACGGTCAACAACTTGGCATATCCACGGGAGCCACAATGATGTGGATTGTCCGACTTCATGAGTTCTCCTAATTCTTCACGCTAAGTGCTTGGAATTCCTCGGAGGCGCGCGTGCTCCTTGAATTCCTCCCGAATGGCGCCGCTTGGCCAACTCTCCATGCGCAAAGTCCGGATCTCGATTTTGTGTAAGTATATATTTCTTGTAATTTTGATTCCCGAAATACTTGAACATTGACCCCATTTTTTTCGTAGGTTTTCTTCCGGGCCTTCTCTCGCTTAAATAAAGGGCCTTCTGGAGGGAAAGTGAAATACTTTGGGATCTGTGACTCCCATATATCTCTCTTGATAGTAGCAGGGAACACACCCGGGTCCACCGCTTCCGGACTTTCCGTATCTTCCGGATCTTCTGGATCTTCCGGATTTTCTGGATTTGCTGGATTTTCAGGTTCTTTACCCCTCCACTTCCAGTACTTCAAGGGGATAAAGTCCCTAACAAGGATGCCAAGGGTTGAGGGGTATTTTCTCACAAAGAATTTCCGGTGAGGCCGGCATCCCAAATTCATCAAATCTTGTGACCCGATAATGCTTGTCTTGATGAAGCTTTGTCGGGCCACGCTTGGTTCTGACTCTGGTGCGACCCGAGCCCTCTGGCCCTTGGGCCGGCGCATTGGGCTCCGCATTGGCCTCCACATTGGGCTCCGCATTGGCCTCCGCATTGGCCGGTGTAGGTTCCTCCTAAAAATAGGAGTAAGTTAATACCCTCTATCAATTGATTAACGGACGTGGCAACATCATAAAATCACACCTAATTTACCTGGTTAGGTTGGTTATCTTGGTCATAACCGCTTAGGTCCAGAAAATCACTCGGGCTATCAACATCCCGATTTGCTTGGTTAGCCTGATTGTGACCCGCAGCTTGCTCCCCAAGGTTTTTTCGGGAACGGGGAATGCGACGCATGGCTGTGACATGATCATGGTTAGTTCGCGTGTTTACTAGGCACAATTATTATGAAAAAAGGGCGAAGATTTATTACATAGTGTAATATTAAGTGCCAAACTACTCATTGTTTCATTGAACACATGCTACTAAGTTGACAAACTACTCTACATCGACTTCCCAATAAAAAAGCAATGACAATAGCTATAAGCACAAGCATGGCATCTTTCCAAGAATAAGGAGCAAAGATCGTCCTAGTCTTCCCATCTAAGACGGGTGGCTTCTCTTCGATCACTAGTGCGAGTGGCTCTAAAATCACCGGTGGCGCATGCTCTTCAATCTCCAATGCCTCTCCGGCGAGGGTTCGCAAGCCTCCACTCATTGTAGGCCCTCACAGCATCAGCTTTTGTGTAGTACTTCTTGTGCAAATTACCAGGGTAGCGATGTATTTGAGTGTTGCAATCCTCCCAAGTTCGATAGATTCCAAGAGTACGACCAACATGAACAACATAGTATGCTGCCATGGTTGACTACATATCATAATTTTAGAGCATCATTTAGAGCATATCATCTAGCATATCATCATTTTAGATTATCATTTAGAGCATATCATCATTAATTGTATAGCATATCATCATTTTAGAGCATAACATTTTTGAGCTTAACATCATTTAGCATGTCATTTAGCATATCAATTAGCATAACATTTAGCATATCAATTAGCATATCATTTAGCATAACATTTAGAGCTTATCATCTAAGAGCAGGGAGGGATCGATGGCTAACCGCGTGAAGCACGGTGGCGCTGGCTGAAGGGGGCAATGGTGGTGCTCGTCGGAGTGTTGGCGGTGGTGCAGGAGGAAGGGCCCGGCGGTGGTTGTCAAAGGCGCGGAGAAGGCGGGGATGGAGGAAGCGGCCGCTGGAGGTGCTCCTCCACACGGCGGGCGGCGGTGCTCGTCGGCGCGAGGGTGCTGGGGATTGAGGAGGGGCCTCTGGTGATACTCCTCCACACGGCGGGCGACAGTGCTCGTCGGCAGGGGGGTGGTGGCGCTGGAGTTCGGTGTCTATGAAGGCGGCGGCGCTCAGAAACATTTTGTCGAACATGTAAGGGGCAGGGTGGAGGGTACCTACCTCGTGACGAGAGAAGCCTGCGCGACCGCGCGCTCCAAATGTTGTGACCCGCAAGAAGAAGAAGCCGGAGGTGCGTGCGGCCGGTGGAGTAGGCGGCGGCGCCGGTGGAGTAGGCGCGGCGTTGGCGCTCGCCGCGCGAGCACCGGGCGCAGGCACGCATGGCGTGCTCGACTTGGCGCGCTAGGGCTGCTGATGCGGGCGGCGGCGGAGCGGGGTGGTGGCGGTCCTCGTCGGCACGGGCGACGGTGGACCTGCTCCTCGACGCGGGCGGCGGCGGCGTGGGGTGGTGGCGGTCCTCATCGTTGCGGCGTCGGGCGGAGCATGGGGAAGAAGAGGGAGAACGGGCGGGGAAATGAGGGGGAAATGAAATTTTCATTTTCCCCGCCCGTTCATTTATATACCCGGACACCATCACGCGGCGCCAACCACAAACCGGCAGCAATTACGGTCATCACTTGCCGGCTCCAACGACAAACCGGGCAAAGCAATTCTTGTTATCCCCGCGGCTTGGAGATACAAATGCGGCGATAACGATCTGAATACGTCGGCTCTTAGCCGAGGCCGCGTGTGATTGTTCTCACGGACTTTTAGTAAATTGGATTTTTAAACAAGTATTTTTTGTGTAGTGTTTCTAGTTTCTCAAATGAAAAAATGTCCTATGTATCAAATTTAGATCTTGATGAGTTCTAACACTTTTGTATTCAAAAGTTTTTCATTTGAGATCATTTAGTGCCTCATTTGACCAAGTTTGACCAGGTCAACCTTGTTTGTTTTACAAAATACAATTTGACCGAACCCTAGATGGCCTGAGCTACAAAGATTGTCGAAGTGATCAGGTCCTACACGCCAGTTTTTGAAACCTTAGATGGCCTCAACTCGAGAACTCATGAATACCAAGATTGTTCCACTCAACAAGGTCTACATTTCATACATAGGACATGTTTGCATCCGACAAAGTGTTGAGACCAATTAAACACTAGAGCAAACAAATTATAACTAAAACAAATTAAAATTACAACCTTGCAAACCAACTATTATCGATTCAATTTCTACCTAGGGGATTGGACCATTCACATTGACCCACCGTAGTAACCTCATGTGCCGCTTGATGTCTCCGATCGTGTATCCTCTCTCGCATCGATATAGTGCGGTGCCCTTATGAGTGCACTCTCCCGTGCCACGTGAGACACAACGAATGGTCAACCGTAGACATCACCTACGAAACTTCATCGGTGTGCTGCTTAGTGAACCTTATTCCGAATTGTTTGCCTTGTTCTCGTGTCCAAGCCATTGGTGTCAACCCAATCCCAATCGTACCGAAATAATCTGTAGCTTGGTTTAGAATGGCCATCAAACCACACGAAGAATATGTAACATCATGGGACACAATCTGCAAGTGGTGCAAAAAAAGATAATAATATTACTACTTAATAATTAAACAACAAATTATGTGCATGATCTAATTATATTCAATATATATATCTTGATTGTACCACATCAAAAGTGTTGCTTCCCGCGGTCCATTCGCTAAGTGATATAGCAGTGTAACCTTGGTAGCGCAAAGCCATCTCCTTGTAGTATGAGAAATCAGGGATATTGAATCCAACATGTCGAAGTGCATGTATGCGAGGTTGACGGCACCTTCTTGGGCACTCCTCGGGAGAAGCCCAGGCCCCTTCGCCGGATATTGTTCTCGGTACCATTTGGACGCCTTGAAGGGATGGTAAAACTAATTTCACACTTTGCGTAGCCGAGGATTGGTGTCGGCAGTGTCGTGACCACGTTCCGCTTATCAATAGAGAACGGGGTAAGTGCTTCATGTAGCCATTCTAATGGGTCTATGAGCTGCGACATAAAATAAAATGCAATAATTCAACAATCATATATTTAACTAAATATATCTATTTATGAGCGCAAAAAACATATGAGATATTGGAAAGTGATTTATACAATAGCTGGCCTAGGAAATGGCCTAACGGGCACATCGGGGAGCAAATGGCTCAAGACCGGCATGGAAACCCAAAGGGCGGTGGTGGCGGTAGCGGAGGTGGTACATTGTGCGAAGACCCGATCGATAAATTCAACAATAAATATAGAAACAAAAATATATCATAAATAAAACTTGAGTAATAAACTAAAACGAACTAGCTAAAAAAATAATCGAATGCAAAAATAATCGAACTATATAGAAATTATATATGTACCATAGTAATATCCACAGGGCCATTGCGAAATTACGTCGAAGTTGATTTGGCAAGAAGTGAGAGTGGAAGTGAACTCAGAGTTTGCGTTGGCGGAGTATGCATGTGGCCGGCTCCACATTTTATAGATGGAACTTAGTTATCACAGCCGGCTCGGAACAACAACCGGCCGTGATATGTAACATTCGCAGCTGGCCCATGGTTACAACCGGCAGTGATACCCCTGCCATGTCAGAATTGACATGCTCGCAGGCTGCAATCGATGCATGCATGGATGCTGCAATCGATGCATGGATTTTTAATAGTGTCCAGGGATAGATAGGTAGGGGAAATGTATTTTTATTTAATTTTAGACCAACATAGATATGTGTGCAAAAACAATACCATGGGAAAGAGGGCTTTTAATAGTAAATAGTGAAATATTTATTTAGAATGAGTACAAAGATAGAAGACAAAAAAATCATAAAATACATGTTAAATATACGATAACAAAGACCTTTTACTAAAATTATATCCATGTGTATCAACACATTATAATTTAACCACCTAAGTACAATTCTTGTTGCATCCTGCAGTGGAGGTGGTTATGAGCTACGCTTGTTGAGATTATAAAGGAGGTTATGCAAAAGTTGATTTGCATGACCTCGGTGATTTGTGACGACGGCGAAAACTCCATGGACTTGCAAGCACAGTCGTAGGAATTGCTTGCGCATTCGTAGGACTTGCTTGTGCAGTCGCCGGGTACCACAACATTCGGCTCAGCTGATCTTCAGTAGAATTCTTCTAGCACCAAATGTGTGCACCATTTTGGTGGACTATTATGATGCCTAAAGATATTTGAATGTGGAGGGCTTGATCCCACAGAGAAGCCATGTATTTGAAATATTAGGAAGAAAGAATGAACTGGAGAAATAAGGAGAATTATACTGCAAACCATGGTGGAGGCTCTATGCTGGAGGAGGGCCATTTTATAGACCCCCTGCCGTGGTAGGTGGGAGCAGTGCTCCTGTTGTGCTGATCAGAGGGAGCACGCCCCCCAATAAGGAGTCTCATATCACTGCCGGCGCTTATTCAAAACCGGCGGTGATTGGCCTCCAACGACCTTTTTATAAAAAGCCGAGCCCATCGGGACGCGAGCTCTACCGGTGCCGGGCTGTGGTTAGAGCCGGCGGTGATTGGCCACCAACGGCCATTTTTTTTGTGTAGATATCCGAGCCGATCATGCGGACGCGGCTCTACTGCCGTCTTGGCCTTGTGGTTAGAGCCGGCGGTGATTGGCCACCAACGGCCATTTTTTTTTGTGTAGATATCCGACCCGGCTTAGCGGACGCGGGCTCGCCGACTGGCGCGCGAGGGGCCGGGGCTCGGGATTCTCGAACGCCTTGGATTCCTGCCGACGTGGTCGGCGAGAAATCCAACAATAGGGTGCCTTTTTGCGTCGTATTTCGTTTAGATAACAATGGAACCCGTGAAGTAAGATTTTTAAAGAAAGGAATGTGTGAAGTAAGAACAATGGAAAAACAATGATATATTTATTTTGAGAGATTACAAAGATAGAAAAGAAAAAAAAACAATATAAACAAATTACAAATACGATAACAAAGACTATTTTTTTCACTTTGTCAATGTTACCATCCATGTCTATCAACACATTATAATTTAACCACCTCGGTAGGATTCTTCTAGCATCCTATGGTCCAACAAAGTGATGAGGTGGTTATGAACTATGCCTTTCGAGATGATCAAGGAAGGCAACCACGCACCGGCGGAACTCCTCCGTGGGACGGTCGAAGCAACCGGCGCGTGCATGGCCATCTCTCGGTGTCATTGGTTCGGTGGCTATCATGGGGTCGGTGCAATCTTCAATGTCTTCTCCGGCCATGTAGATTTCACGTACGGACTTGCAAGCCCAATCTTGGGACTTGCAAGCAGTCCTCATACTAGCAACACCAAGACCCTAGGAGGAAATTCTTTCCCTCCTCGCTGGAGACACTAATATGTCGCATAGCTATTCAGTAGAATTCTTCTAGCACCAATCTATGCACCATTTTGGTGACTACTACGAAGCATGTCGATATTTGTATGTGGAGGGCTTTCTACCACAAAGAAGCTATGTATTTAGAAATACTGGAGAATCTAAGAACACAAACACAAGTAGCCATTGTCATGGAGAGGCTCTAGAGGTTTGTCATGGAGAGGCTCTAGAGGTTGGAGGGCCTTTTTATAGAGCTCTTGTCGTGGTAGGTGGGAGCAGTGCTCCTGCTGTGGTGATCAGAGGGAGCAGGAGCACTCCACTTGGAATCTCCCTATCACTACCGGTTCTTCTCACAAGCCGGTAGTGATATAAAATCCCTACCGGTTTGTGATACGAACCGGCAGTGATAGGGTCCAACGGTTACATTTTTACAAATAATAAGTCGAGCCAACCTTGGATTCGATCTCAGGGCTCGACCACAAAAAAATCAACTTGAGTTTTGACCGCTTGAGCTATTGTATAGTATGTGTTCTAAGTGCAAGGCCTATCTTTTATATATTGTTTATAAAAAAGTTCAATTCAATAAATCAAAAAAAATTATCTACCATATACTAGTTTAGAGGTACACAAGTAATATTAATTAGAATACATATATATAGTTGGTGAACAGCGTCTGACTATAGATTACATAGTTATCAATAATCTAACTATCCTTAGGTGGATCAACAATAAGGGCCTCATTATGATCGCGCCTTATGTAAGCTGGTTCGTCGCCCTCTCCAATGTTAGTTAGGGATACGGTTGACCTGAATGCAGGAATTTCCTCATAGCCCCTGTAGCCTTCTTCATCCGTCACTCCATCGACGCCGACAATCTTTCTTTTGCCTTGAAAGACTACACTTCTCGCGTTGTTTGCATTGTCTGTTGCGTAGAACACTTGCATTGCATCTTTTGCGAGGATGAAGGGGTCGTCTTTGTATGCGATCTTTTTAAGGTCAACTGTAGTCAACCCATCTAGTTCTTTCTTGATTTCGTTTAGATGGACCCACTTGCGGCGAAAAGGGCTACCTTCACCAAGCCATACGATAGCTCCCATATCTCCTCTATGACACCATAGTATGTCTCAATCACATTGCCGTCTTCGTCTTCGGCATTGAAACAAACACCACTATTCCGATTTGCACTCTTTTCATCTTGCTTTTCGGTGAAAAATGTGAAACCATTGACCTCATATCCCCGGTACTTAACAAAGTGACTAGAAGGCCCCCGGCTAATTTGTCCAGTTGATTACCCAACGTTACTGTAAGCAAGTGACGTCGCAACAAGTCTACAAATTTGATTTTATGTTTTTTATGATGCCAAGCCCGTAACCTTTGCGGATAATTACGTAGCAAATCTTGACGGTGTTCTTCAATGTATGGCATCACCTCCTTGGCTTGCTGGAGAGCAGTGAATTGAGCACGTGTCCAAGACACATAGTCATCTACCGTACACGGTTTCCTACCTAGTGTGCCTTTGCCACCTAGTCTGCCTTGGTGACGGGACTCAGGAACTCCTGCCTTGTTGATGTCCATATAATTTGTGCGGAATTAAATGGACTCCTCCGTTGACCATCCCTCAACCATGCTCCCTTCTGGTCTGAATTTGTTCCTAACATACTTCTTGAAAACTTTCATCAACCTTTCAAAAGGGAACATCTGATGTAGGTACATTGGACCAAGTGCTCTTATTTGGTCAACCGGGTGAATGAGAAGATGGACCGACATATCAAAGTAAGTTGGTGGAAATTGCATCTCTAAACTAGAGAGAACTTCAGCAATGTCGTCCCGTAGCTTTTGTAGCGTGCTCGGATCAATGACCTTTTTGAGATCGCATTCATGAACCAAAGACAACTTTGTGACCACTTTGCGAACATCTTCCGTCGGGATACCACGCAAGGCAAATGGGAGAAATTGAGTCATAATGACATGACAGTCATGGGCCTTCATAGGTCCATAGTTGAACTTGCATTCTTTCTTGTTCACTAGCCTCTTTGGGTTTGCACAAGTAGCCCGTCGAACTTTTAGTTTATCGAAGAATGAAATTAACATCTCCTGCTCTTTCTTGCTTAGTGTCCAAGACGCAACTCGGAAGTTTATATTGGCCATTTTCTTGAACCACGGGATGCGGCTACGGCCTGATTCCCAAATACTCCATGTCTTTGCGTGTGTCGTACGAATCATTATGTGTCCCCCCCGGTGTTCATCAAGGTGTTAAGTGTGTGAAAGCACACGTTTTTAGTAATGTGCATGGGATCAAGACAAAGGGCGTACGGACAAAAATGGCCAGTAAGGTAGTTTCCAAAATACTGATTTTTCTTCCGGATGCTCTCCTCGGCGCTTTTTTAGCCCCTTGCCCCTTGCCAAGAACAACGTCCGTTTGTTAAGTTACGCAAGTATCTCGTTTCCCGTTTCGATACTTAGGAGGCTTGCGTGTCTCAACCTTTGTCCATCAAAATTTATCTTGTTTTTTTGGAATCTGTGTTTAACAGGCAGGAACTCACGGTGCCCCAATACAACCATTTTTGAGTTATTGGGTAGGTGTACCGCATCAGTTTCGTCTAGGTACTCGACACAACCTGTATAGCCTTTTGTCTTCTCTCCAGACAAGGAACCTCGCCCTGGAAGGTCGGTGATTGTAACCACAAGTACCACCTTGACAAAGTGATTTCTTCCTTTTTGTACTCATCCCAAACATGCTCAACACCCTTCTTGAACAGATCCGGTAGTTCATCGACAACGGCTCTAGGTAAGTGTCGATGTCATTACCGGGTTGCTTTGGGCCTTGGATCAGTAATGGCATCTGGATGTACGACCGCTTCATAACGAGGTGAGGCGGAAGGTTGTATATACAGAGCGTCACTGGCCACGTGCTATGAGTGCTTCTAACCTGGTCAAAAGGATTCATCCCATCCGTGCTCAATGCAACCCAAAGGTTCATTACATCTCCACCGATTTCCTTATAGAACATGTTTTCAGAGTCCTCCAGTCCTGTCCATCGGCAGGATGCCTTAGCATGCCGTCGTTCTTACGGTCCTCACCATGCCGCAAGAAGAGCTTGGCTGTCTTCGCACATGCGAATAGCCTACGTATCCGTGGAGCTATAGGGAAGTACCCGGGCGACCTTTATGGGGCCTCCTCTCGTCTTCGTACCCTCCTCCTCCTCCGACGGCTCGCCTTGTACCCTGGATGATTACAAATGGGGCAATTATCTAGGTCAATGTATTTGCCGCGGTACAATATGCGATCATTGTAACACGCGTGTATTCGTTCAACCTCAAGTCCAAGGGGGCGAGATCATTTGCTTGGCCTGGTATGTATTTTACGGTAGCCCACTATCTCAGGAGTTTTTTCCCTAGTTTACCTAACAAGTCATCAAAGCCTCGTATCGCTCAAGTCGTTTGTAGATTTGAACTCTAACAACATGATGGTGGCTTCCAATTTACTCATAGGACAATGCTTGAACAATGGTGTCTTGCCATCCTCTCTCATTTTCTCTAACTTTTTAAGTTGAATACCACTAAGAAACCCGGTATCTGCATTACGGAGCATCAAAGAAATGCCATCTTCTTCTACCGTGTCATCCGCTAGCGTATTCCTAAGAAACCTCAGCAATAGGTTCCGAGTTGACAATGGGATCATCGTCATCGTCGTCGTGGTGCACATCAGCCATGTCCACATCATCATTGTTTCCCTCTGCATCAAAAACAGGAACTTCCCCATGGTGACACCATGTCGTATAGTTTGGCATGAACCCCCTCATTTGCAAGTGCGATTTGATAGTGCCTGGATTCAAAATCATCCTAACATTCATGCAATCTTTGCATGGGCAGAAGATCATCTTCCCAACCCCAGCGTGAGCTACTGCAGCTTTGCAAAAATCTCTTACGCCTTTCATAAAAAGATTGTCCGTTCGAGGCGATTCATCCACTTTCGATCCATCTCTCGCACAAAACAAAAGAAGAAAAAGTAGTACCTAGTGAATTAGCTTCATGGACAAAATTATGGATTAATTATGAAAAAAATGAACAAGGTAGCTCCAAAGAATGTGTCCACTTAAATAATTTAACAAAATTGTAAAGTAATCTAATCTACTCGACAAAATTAACTAATTCGAGCATCACATACTAACAATCATCTTGATCAAACCATAAAATTTTCTAAGATATATCACCAACCTAGCTTCTTGGATGATGGAGATGATGGAATCCTAGCACAATGTTCCCAACGAAGTTGCTTGAAATCCTTACACAAAGGTGTTCCCACCGAATTTGCTCTCCTTAGGAGAGAGGAAGAACTACAATGAACTACAATGAGAATCAAGCAAGCAATGTAGCCATCAAAACATAGATTGAAGCTAGAAAACCAAAGGAGTGGATGCTTGTGACTAACCGTGAAGCAAAATGATCAAGGCATTCTTCAAAATTCAAGTCCTAGCTCACGGTTTTCAGGTGCCGCAACAATGGAGAAAATGGCCCGCGCGCGCTCCTCTGTTCTGGAATGGACTGAGGAGGAAAGCAGAGGATGATGGTACAAGGCTTTATGTCTTGTCAAAACATCACTGCCGGTCGTATCCACGAACCGGCAGTGCTGTCTTGACGGGACAGAAAGGTTTCGTAATCACTGCCGGCTGGTGGCAAGCGCCGGCAGCGATGAAATCAAGTACTGCCGGCCTGTGGTTCGACCCGGCAGTGATACTATATACATCCCTGCCGGTTGGGACCAAGCCGGGATTAATTACCGGATGCTTCGTCTTCCTCGCGGCTGCGTGGGAACTGAAGCGCAAGGGAGCATGGGGAACTGGAAGCGGCAATGGGGAACTGAAGCGCCCACGCTCTGTGACCTTTATAAAGCTGCGCCATTCGACTTTGGCTTCTTCACCAGGCACTTTCTTTCTCCTCATATTACTCTTTCACCTACGATCCCCTGCTCCGACGATGATGAATGCAGGCGGCAGCGGCGGCCGCGGCCGCAGAGGACGGGGTAACTTCTAGGTGCGCACGCCGGAGAACCACAATCAAGCCCTGCGCGCGCAACTCGCCCAGGAGCGGGGCTGGCGTAGGGAGGCGGAGGTGGAGGCTGCCTCGCTCCGGCAGGAGGTGGAGGTGGAGCGGGCGGCCCGCTTGTGGGCCGAGAATGAGGCCGACGCGCTCCGTGAAGCGCTGCACGCGGCGGCGCAGGCGGCCCGCGGGTCGCGAGGCGGCCTTGGCGGCGGCCCACCGTTAAGGCCGTCGCGCGGCGGCGGCGGCGGTGGTGATCGCGGCGGCGCGTCGTCGATCTTTAATAGTATTTATTAGAATATAATCAATCCTCTATGTAATGCAGAATTCGTATAAGAATTCTATTCATATGTAATGCAAAAAATTATTATTAAGTTGGTCTTATGATTCTTCGTTTTTATTTATTTATATGTAATGAAAAAAAGATGAGGAAGAAAGCAAAAAATTCATATTTTGTACTCGGTGAGGAAGAAAGCAATCCGAAAGAAAAAAAAGGATGAAGGTGGCCACTGCCGGTTCTTGCCAGACGCCGGCGGCGATTGATATTACCACGGCCGGCGCCTGGCTAGAGCCGGCGGCGATTGATATTACCACGGCCGGCGCCTGGCTAGAGCCGGTGGTGATAGTTGCCATCACTATCACTGCCGGCTCTACACACGAGCCGGCAGTAATATACTCATCACTGCCGGTTCAGAACATGAGCCGGCAGTAATGTACTCATCACAGCCGGTGCCTTCGCTGCCTGACGCGAGTCAGGCTCCGTCGAGCTTGGCACCGGCTGTGATGAGTCATCACCGCCGGTTTCGCCATTTCCGGCGGTGATACGGTGGGCAGTGTTGTGCGAATCTGTAGTAGTGTGATACACATAACATAAGTTGATTTATTTCTAGAGAAGAATAATGGTGTTACTAGTGTGGCGAAATGGAGTGAATTAGGTAATCCTTGAACATGCCCACACCCTCAGCTTCATCATGAGCCCTCTCCACTACAGAATTTGCAATTTGCAAACAGTAGAAAAGACACAGGACTAGTGGTTGATGCTTTTCACGAACCACTCTAGTCACAATCTTCAATGGGTGGGGGGGGGGGGGAGGGGGGGAGTGTGCATCAATGTGAATGGAGAGAGGAGCTCATATTTCAGGACATACAAGGGTTTGAGATAGGGAGATCCTCTCTCCCCACTCCTTTTCAACTTAGTAGCTGATGCCTTAGAAGTTATGCTTGGAGGAGCAATAGATAAAGGACATATTAGAGGGGTACTTAACAATCTCATCCAAGGGGGAATTTCTCATATACAGTATGCTGATGATACTGCTATAATGATCGAACCAAAGGAGGAGTACATCAAAAACTTAAAGCTCAACCTTTACTCTTTTGAATGGCTAACTAGATTAAAGATCAATTTTCATAAAAGTGTTGTTTATGTTTTTGGGGTGTCTCAAGGTGAAAAGGAAAGAATAGCAAACATGCTAAACTGCACATTGGGCACATTCCCCATGACATATCTGGGCATTCCAGTTAGTTACAAACACCTCAATATGGAAGTTTTCCATCCTCTCACACAGAAAATTAGGAAGAGGCTGGATCCTTGGAGGGGTAAATATGTCACTTCAGGGGGACGATAGTTGTTAACTAATTCTTGCATGGGAAGCATTCCAATGTACTGTATGGGATTTTATATGTTGAAGGATGGGGTACACAAAGAGTTTGATATTGTCAGAGCCAAGTTTTTATGGCAGGGGACTGAGGAGAAATCTAGATACCACATGGCCAGATGGGAGATAGTGAGTAGACCAAAAGACCAAGGGGGTATGGGTATCATCAACACCAAATTGATGAATGAATGCTTAATTGTGAAATGGATCTGGAAGATCTTTCAAGAACCCAATGAACTCTGGTTCAAGCTGATTAAGACCAAGTACTTAGGGAGCATGGATTTTTGCAATGTAGTGGGGCTGGGGGATCCCAATTTTGGAAGGGATCCATAGTGTAAAACATTTGTTCAATTGGGAAGCTGCTTTCCAAGTGGGGGATGGGGCACTTTGCAGGTTTTGGGAAGACTGTTGGCTCAAGAGTGTACCCTTGAAACTATACTATGAGGATCTTTACAAATTAGTAAGAGATCCGGGGGCTTTTGTCAGTGAGTGCAGGGATGGAGATGCTCGGCATATAGATTTTAAGAGAACCCTTACTACTCATGATTATGGGTTGGCTGTCTTTATTGGAAGAATTGAATGATGTTCTACTGACTGATAACAGAGATGATAGGGTGCTTTGGGAGTTAGACAGTAAAAAGCAATACTCTACTAAATCTTTGTACAGATTTTTATGTGACCGAGGAACTACCAATTATACCTAAGCATTTTGCGGGCCGGGTCGGGTTCAGGCCGGGCCAAAAAAATATCGGGCTTTTTTGCCGGACAAAATACTATCCATGAACTGCCACGGGCTTGATCGGGCCTCATTTTTCGGGCCGGGTTCGGGCCGCCCGCGCACTTTATAGTGTAAAATTGATAAAAATAGTATTTCAGGTCGGGCTCGGGCCAAAAAAAATTTTAGCGGGCTGCGAGATCTGTGTCCAGGCCCTGTCCAGTAAGGTTCGTGGGCGGGCTAAACCCCATCGGGCTCGGGTCGGGCTTGTAGGCCGGGTGGGGCTGGGCCGAGCTCAATTTGCTCAGGTCTACTACCAATAGGGTGGCCAAACATGTCTGGAAAGCTAGAATCCCTCTAAAAATTAAAGTGTTCCCTTGGCAAATGATAAATAATAAACTGCAGACTGCTCAAAACCTTGTCAAAAAGAAGTGGAGGGTGGATGAAAAATGTTGCTTATGTGGCATGATTGAGACTGTTGACCATGTTTTTTTCAATTGTCCTATGGCAAAATTTATGTGGAGATTTATTGGGGGAGTTTTCTATTTGGATTCGTATCCAACATCTTTAGATGATTTCTGCTAGACTTAGCTGCGGGGCTCAATTAACCTTTCAAACGACTTGATCATCTTTGTATTTGCAGGGATCTCTTGGGCTGTTTGACTTAAAAGAAATAAGATGGCTATTTCCAGCAAGTTAACCCCAAAGGCTCCTACTGATGTTGTGTATCATGCTATATCATACATGCAGAGGTGGAGTAATTCCCTTAAGGAAGGGGAGCAGGAGACCTTCCAGAAGATCAAAGGCATTGCAATAGATGGTAAACTTCAAGTCGACTGTTGTCAATCTGCCTGATGTGATGGAGATCTGAAGAATAGGCGCTGAGCATGAGGACTACAAAACTGCAAACTTTTGCCTTTTATTGCTGTAATAGCATAGTTGTTGGAGGGTGTGAGAAGTGTTCTTAAGTTTGTTGCACTGGTAACCCCAGCTTTACATTTTCACTTGTATGAACTGCTTGGCTTTCAATAAAAGTCAAGGAAACTCTTTTTTTTAAAAAAAAAAAAAAATCTTCAATGGTTGGTTCGATATAGATCGGCCATGCATGAACACTTACCAACCTCCGAGCTAGACCTGCTGCCATAGTGGCCCGAACGTGCACCGTCTCTGTGAACCACATAAAGCTTGCAGGTGCCAAGCCTCTCTCATGCCCGTCCATCGATCGTTAGTGCTATTGCTTAGCAATCGATGGGTCGATCGATCCCTTACTTTTGCTACAGGGACTGCGAGTACCCACTAGCTAAAGGTAGCCACGACGATGCACATCCACTGATCCATTCGCTGTCATCCACCGTAACCGTATTAGTGTAGGAAGTAGGACACAAGACAATAGCTACGACCCCATCACCAAACTAGCTAACACTACGGGCATCGTGATCTCGCCTCATTGCACTCTTCCATCAACCACTCTAGCACGTACCGTGTGCGCAGCCATGGCCAACGCCAACCGCACCATCCAGATCATCCTGCTGGTGCTCGCCGCCATCGCCACCACCGGCAGCGCCAAAACCATTCACCACCTCCAGTTCTACATGCACGACACGGTGACGGCGTCGGTGGGGAGCCCGTCGACGGCGGAGCGCGTGGTAAGGGGCACGGTGCCGCTGCGGGGCGACCCCATCAACCGGTTCGGCGACCTGTACGTGATCGACGACCCGCTGACGGAGGGGCCTGACGCGGCGTCGTCCCGCGAGGTCGGGCGCGCGCAGGGCTTCTACCTCTTCGCGTCCCGCTCCTCGTCGGCCGGCGGCGGCACGGCGCTGCTTTTCTCCGCCAACATGGTGTTCACGGCGGGGACGCACAACGGGAGCGCCATCGCCGTGCTGGCCAGGGACGCCATCCTCGACGACGTCAGGGAGCTGCCCGTGGTTGGCGCCACGGCGGCCTCCGCGGCGCCGTCGGCTACGGCCTGCTCAGGACGCACGCCTTCAACGTTAGCAGCAACAACGCCGTGCTCAAGATCGACATGTACCTCAGCGTCTAGGCGTTACGTACGTGCATGTGTGTTATCGGTGACGGTATTTGCAGCAATGTTGTAGTTCTCAGGGCAGATGAGTTTGGGTTGTGTGGTCATCTCTCTTAGACTCCTAGTCTATGTGCTCTTTTTTCTGTGAAGTTGTCTTGTGATAAAATAATTTTGTTATGATTTTGTTGAGATGACCAAGTAGGAGCTTTACCTAATTAATACTTGTTCTGTTCTAAATTGTAAGTCAATTTGACTTTATTTGTTCATAGATTTGCTGTTTATCAATATACCATTTTAAAATATAAGCCAGTTTTGACTTTATTTGAGAAAAAAAATCTATGCTTTTATGTCACAATCCTATATGGCTCTAACAATTATGACATTTATTTTCGAAGTCATAAACGTTTATGACTTTTGCTTTTTTGTCACAAGTCAGCAGTCAGCCAAGCCCACTTCAATAGTTTTCGTTTTCAGCCCATCATTAAAGGCCCACATAGCTACACAAACAATCCAGATTAATATATGTGGCCCTAACAATATATCAATTCGTGACCAAATCAACAAATTCACAAGTCATGCATCAATATTTTTTTTCAAACCATAGCTCTGTTTGAGGTGGTTTTTTTGCTCACGAATTCATAAAGATGAATACTAGTTAGTAAATATTATAACATGTTTTTCCAATGTTTGGTCTACTACTCTTATTATATTTTACTAGTATAATGCCCGTGCTAACGCTACGGCACTAACTTGGGGGATGCACCTAAAAAAACAACCACATTTTTCCCTCATTGTTCAACTCCTACACAATTGTATTTGAGTGTTCGCACATATTTTATTTTGAAGCTAAGCTTTGTAACCCACGCTAGCATGCAAGAAGATATATGAAATTCAATATCAATTCAAATTATACCAAAGAAAAAGCTTATGTTGCTTCGTCGGTGCTTCAAATTTACATGTGACGATTCAGACATCCGAGTTTAACCAATTTCTAGATCATGATATTAGCACCAGATGTCACTCCATTTGGATTTCAAAACATTCACAAGTTTAATGGGAATATACATTTGAATTTAAATAGATTCCAGTACTCTAGACCTGAAAACTTAATTTTAACAAGGCTCTAGGAAGCACAGCGCGATCCCTTCTCCCTGAGAGACAAGCTCGTTGTAGCACTCTTTCCAGAGCGAGTCCACCAGCTGCTGCTCCCCTCGAGCTGCATGGAAGTCGTCATTGTCCATCACGTTGATCCCTTCGATTCAGCTCTTGACGATGTCTCTTAGCTTGTCTTGGTCGGGTAGCGCGTGACCAGATGTCTTGTCTTGAGACAACTCAAGGAGGCTGCTTAGAGCTGCTTCACACGCTAAGGAATTTGTCTGCCTTGTTGTGCAATAGGTATTGTATGAGAATGAGAGCTTTCCTGCATCGATAGAACAGAGCCATGTCATTCACATTGTAGCTCGGATTGAAGTTCAGAAAAATACTACCACAAAGTAAATAAAATAAAATGGTCTTCAAACCAACAATACTTACTATTACCAAGGCTCCTTTTCATAGGTCAATTACTCACTTAGCATTCTAGGGATAATTTTTGTAGTATTGTGACTGTCGGATCACTCCATGCACTATGACACCTGTTTAAGAAAAAGTAACCCATTTTGCAAACATGTGCGAATGCTAGGGGTACTGCTATCATCACATACCTCTGAAGTCTGGCATCATCAGAACCACACCTCGTAGATTAGGTGGACTCAGCAAGGATGAACACGTCGTGGGAGATGGATCGGCGGCCCATTCAAGCGCAAGGGGGTTGTTGTTTCCTTTGTGAGGCCGCCGCCGCCACCACCACCACCAGAGCAGGGCCGCCACAAAGGAGGATGCTGCCACCTCCAAACACGGATCCACGCGACATGAGTCGCTCTGTAGTCAGGGTCGTGATCCATGCGAGGCGGTCGCTCATCCGCCAGAGCCGCCATCTGAGTTCACTACCGGATCACAGTGTTGCCATCGGGGAGCCCGTTGCACGGGGTCAAACCATGTCAACTCGGACCACATCCACGCGAGGCTGTGGCTGTGGCTCCTAGCTCGCCACAGCCTCGCGTGGATGTGGTCCGAGTTGACATGGTTTGACCCCGTGCAACGGGCTACCCGGTGGCAACACTGTGATCCGGTAGTGAACTCGGATGGCGGCTCTGGCGGATGAGCGATCGCCTCGCATGGATCACGACCCTGACTACAGAGCGACTCATGTCGCGTGGATCCGTGTTTGGAGGTGGCAGCATCCTCCTTTGTGGCGGCCCTGCTCTGGTGGTGATGGTGGCGGCGGCGGCGGCCTCACAAAGGAAACAACAACCCCCTTGCGCTTGAATGGGCCGCCGATCCATCTCCCATGACGTGTTCATCCTTGCTGAGTCCACCTAATCTACGAGGTGTGGTTCTGATGATGCCAGACTTCAGAGGTATGTGATGATAGCAGTACCCCTAGCATTCTGACATGTTTGCAGTCGGGTTACTTTTTCTTAAACAGGGTGTCATAGTGCATGGAGTGATCTGACAGTCACAATACTACAAAAATTATCCCTAGAATGCTAAGTGAGTAATTGACCTATGAAAAGGAGCCTTGGTAATAGTAAGTATTGTTGGTTTGAAGACCATTTTATTTTATTTACTTTGTGGTAGTATTTTTCTGAACTTCAATCCGAGCTACAATGTGAATGACATGGCTCTATTCTATCGATGCAGGAAAGCTCTCATTCTCATACAATACCTACTGCACAACAAGGCAGACAAATTCCTTAGCGTGTGAAGCTGCTCTAAGCAGCCTCCTTGAGTTGTCTCAAGAAAAGACATCTGGTCACGCGCTACCCGACCAAGACAAGCTAAGAGACATCGTCAAGAGCTGAATCGAAGGGATCAATGTGATGGACAATGACGACTTCCATGCAGCTCGAGGGGAGCAGCAGCTGGTGGACTCGCTCTGGAAAGAGTGCTACAACGAGCTTGTCTCTCAGGGAGAAGGGACTCGCGCTGTGCTTCCTAGAGCCTTGTTAAAATTAAGTTTTCAGGTCTAGAGTACTGGAATCTATTTAAATTCAAATGTATATTCCCATTAAACTTGTGAATGTTTTGAAATCCAAATGGAGTGACATCTGGTGCTAATATCATGATCTAGAAATTGGTTAAACTCGGATGTCTGAATCGTCACATGTAAATTTGAAGCACCAGACGAAGCAACATAAGCTTTTTCTTTGGTATAATTTGAATTGATATTGAATTTCATATATCTTCTTGCAGGCTAGCGTGGGTTACAAAGCTTAGCTTCAAAATAAAATATGTGTGAACACTCAAATACAATTGTGTAGGAGTTGAACAATGAGGGGAAAAAGTGGTTGTTTTTTAGGTGCATCCGCCAAGTTAGAGCCGTAGCGTTAGCACGGGCATTATACTAGTTAGTGTAGTTAGACTATTAGTTGCATCTTGAGTGATAAATTTGAATCCGAAGTCAATTAGGGAGCCTCTTCCTCGCTTTTATAGCCCTATTATGCTGGTTCATAGGGGGGTATTTCTCGAAATCCCGGTGTGCACTGCCTTTGCTTGTTGTCTAGATACCGCCATTTGAAGGGGATGTTGGGAGGGGCATGTGGCGGTATACCCGCTCCAAGGGTGCGCCTGCACCGCGACCAGATCCTCTCGCCGCCGACTTCGTGTTGTGGGCTTGGGTTGGAACTAGAGGTGGCCCTATTGGTGTTCGACTCCTTTCCCACCGCCTTTGTGTGGTGGCCACTGGGTTGGATCTAGAGCGTGGCCCCGTTAGTGTTTAGTCAAGTTAGGGCACGCACAATGGCCTCTCATGTATCATCACATCATTTAAGAAAGAGAGATGGAAGCCGTCGTCTGGTGAAAGGACGTCATCAACACATGCTCCAACGCCAGCAGACGTCTTCAACGCGTGTTATAGGAATTGCTACTCGAAGCGCTAAATGATCTAGTGCGAAAGATGCTCCTTGCTGCTCGATGTGCCCCAAGCAACACTCCATCGCCGCTCTTTTCTAGGCTATGTCGTGTGATGGTGTTGCTGACAATGGAGCCGATGAACAAGGACGATGCGGTGTAGCACACGAGCAAGTCCAGCAACATCCCTGCATGGCAGAGGCGGAAGCTGTCCACAAACTACCGCATGCTATCCAGGAAGGTGAGGTCCAGCTGCATGGTGGTGTGGTTGCCCTCCGGCCTCCAACATGCCGGCACCCGTGGCCACCTTCGCTGCCTTGACATCAAGCTAATGAATAGGCTAGGAGTGTAAGAGAGCCATAGAGACGATAGTCTGTACGGTTGTTGGCTTGACGACTGGATCAAATTTCTCTGTTTAGCAAAAAATTGAATCCATATGCTCCATCACTTTGGATGTGTTTGGTTGGATATCCCCTAGCCAGGCTCCCTGGAGCCAATTTTGGCCTGTTTGGTTGACAACAATGCTAGAAACACCAATGATGCCAACATCAACCACTCCAATTCCACATGTTACTAAGCAACATGTTCCTCAAGGAGATGAACCAATAGGATTGGAGTGATCCCATCCATATAGATTAGTGACATGGATTAATATTAGCCTTAGATCTAATCCAACAATCAATGTAATATCTTCATATAACAATTGTTGTTTCATCTGGACTATTACACCCCTTAGGAACCGATCACCAGGAGGGCTATCCATTGGGCGGTCACGTTTCCGCATCCCCAAACAGGCGTCTCGCAACTCTCATGGCATCATTTCACCATGTATAAATTATGAGATCTTCAATGGAATAGATTACAGTTTGATTCATTCTGTTTCGATGAACACCACTTTTAATGAGTTATCAGCACGCTCAACATTGAGAGGGAGAAGACTCCCGTCAAGAAGGTGAGATGGATTCTGACGACTCACCGACGATCATGACTGCCATCCTCTTTGGAGTTCCACTCACCCGTCACGCTCCCTTGGTCCCTGACGCTCCTCGCCTAGCACAGAATCGCACGCAACACCGACACATCTTCACCCATCGCTGTCGTCGTGGCTGCCACAGCCATCATCGCCATCGTCGTGGCCGAGGGTAGTCATCACCATCACCCTGGCCAGGGCAATGGTGCCCAGCGCCTCATCGCTTCTGACATCACCCAGCTTTCTGTATCGGCTCTGGAACGACCAACGTCGATCGCGCCTCCAACTCCTCTAGCCACACCTTTTCGTCTGCCATCGCTGACTCTTAGGTCCTTCACCTTGGAGGCCGTACCAAGGGAGGGCTCGATGCCATATGCCTTTCACTAGGCCAGCTAACTATGATGGGCTTCAATGCCACTAGATCTAGCATCATTGAGGCTCCAGCAGCCTTCCCTGTGGCATTCCCGATGGCTCTGGCACCAGCAACTCCATTAGTCTAGAAGCGTTGTGTTCGCCTTCTAGAGGCTCTCCAACGATGTCCTCCTCGGCCACTTCAATGACGAGCAGGTCCCTCCGGCAAGGGAGCTACTCTCCCAACTAAGCGGCAACTGGAGAAGAATGTGGAGACAACAATGGTAGAGAGAAGACGATTAATAGATGGATATGTTCTAAACCATATCTCGTCTAAATAAAGTTTTCTCACATATGTGTCTTCTTTTATTGTATTCTACTTTGTAGTTGTGATTTGTTGGCTATAGCAGTCATTCACATACAAATCCTTTGGAATTTTCATGTAATTAGCGTTGCATATTATGTTAGGATAATAAACATATTCCCCTTGACCTTAGTATATATGGAATTATCCCTTTTATTTTTAGTAAAACCAAGATTCCAAATCACATTATCAAACTTAACAACCCACTTCCTAGATATATAAGCTTGTTTGAGTCTATACATACTCCCTCCATCCTGATATAAAGAGCATTCTAGACGTTGGGAGGTGTCCTCAAATATAGTGCATTTGGAGAACAAAAAGATAATATTTACTTAAATAAGAGTATGTGATTGTTTTTTACAAGGAAGGTAACTCATTCACTTGCCATATTTTGTATAAGAACTAATAGTTCACCCTTTAATCATGCAAAATAGAAATAGATTTCAATACATTAGGAAGGTAAATGAGGGGTATATATGTCTATTGCCTTCTCTCTTATTTTGTCTTAGAATGGCTAGAATGCTCTTTAATTCAGGACGGAGGGAGTACAGACTTATTTAGCCCGCAAGCATGTGTTCCTTGCCTTCCGCAATAAAACCTTCCCGGTTGAGTCATGTATACATTCACATGCAAGTCACCATTATGGAAAGCAATCTTCACATCCATTAGATGCAACTCTAAATCATTATAATCAATCCCTTCTATTTGCATAAAACCTTTTGCTACAAGCCTTGCCTTGAACTTTCCTAGATCCCTTTTGGAGTCATATTTAGTTTGTAGACCATCATATGGGCCGGCCTACCACCGCGTTCAGGCTATTTGCGGGCCAAACTGGACCAGATTCGTCCCAGTCTTATCCTTTTTATGTTTTTTATTAAATCATATGAGATGCTAATTTTGTTTATTTCGTACAAAAATAATTAGAGCTCCTAAAATCATGAAACTTTTTGTGTACCTACTCCATGATATACTCTACATATAAAAATATTAAACTAGGAAAATAAGAAAATTTTGAATTATTTAAAATTTTACCATACGAAAGGTGGGTTCAAGCTCCGGCATCATAGCGTGCCACGTCGCTCGTAATTCCCGACACCCGATCGGGCCGACGGATGGCCCAGATTTGACAAGTTCCGGACATTTTGAAAAAAAGCCCGTAAATTCGATAAAATATAACCCGTCGTACATCATCCTCTCTTAGAAAATCTTGTAACAAGGCCCTTGAACTTTTCCGAAATAGGATAAAAGCCGAGACCATCATATGGGCCGGCCTACCACCGCGTTCAGCCAAACTGGACCAGATTCGGCCCGATCGATCCTTTTTATGTCTTTTATTAAATCATATAAAATACTAGTTTTGTTTATTTCATACAAAAATAATTAGAGCTCCTAGAATCATGAAACTTTTTGTGTACCCACTCCATGATATACTCTATGTATAAAAAATTTTAAACTTGGAAAATAAGAAAATTTTGAATTATTTAAAATAACCTCTTTTAATTAACATATGAAATTTCCATAGAATCGAGCTCCTAAAATTATGAAAACAATTTTTTAGAGACTGCCCATGATATACTCTATGTATAAAAAATATGAACTACCAAAATATTTTCCACCCCTTCTCTTCATAAAATGAAATCTAAAACAATTTTAAAATTTCTCTTATTCATGTTTTGTCGATAAACTTAAAAAGTTCATAAGTCATCCATCTTAACTCCAAATCACGTAATTCTTCCACCCAAAATCTTCTAAAATAAAACCCCACGTGTTCAAATCCTTTTTCTTTAATTTTTCACACCTTTTTCATCATGCAAAAAAGAATAATTTTAAATTTTATCTCATTTGCGTTCTATCCATAAACTTAGGAATTCATATCTCATCCAACCTAATTCCGAATCCCATAATTCTTCAACCAAAAAATGCAAAAATAAAACCCTACATGTTCAAATCTTTTTCACAATTTTTAGGGGTACCCCTTCTTCACCATCAGAAAACCCAAAAATAATTTCCCAAATTTCTCTCACTCGAGTTTTGTCGATAAACTAAAAAACATATATCTCATCCATTTTAACTACGAATCCCATAATTCCTCAAAAAAACTAAAATAAAATCTTATATATTCAAATCCTTTTTTCTAATTTTCAGTGATTATCATTTCTCTCAGTAGTAAGTCATAAAACTAGATAACTACTATAAAATCAACACAGACGGATCAAACATGGTGTGACAACGCCGCGCCCCAGGTTTTGTAGTCACTCTTCGCATCCAATGCAGCCAGGCTTTTCTTGGGAGAGAGAAGTGGGAAGCACATTCTGTAATCTCCAACGCCTACATCTTCCTTCAGGCAAGCTAGTAGGCGTCTTCACTCGGGCGTGAAGCCGAAAGCCATAAATTTTACATATCTCTCATATGGTATCATAGAGTTTCATATAAAATATATAAGCAAGATGTAAATTTTGTGAACAATGGTATTTTCACTTTATCATAAAAAGAATAACTAAAAAAATTGGCCTAGTGAAAAGTTTAATTTTTTTATTTATGCGCACAGGCAAGGAGTAGTAAATAAATAATTGAGTTAACCAGCTCATAGTATATCACAAAGACATGGACTTGGTTGATTTCTCATCTGCCTATGCGGTGCAATCATGCAGTTTGTTAGTAATTTCCACGCCAAACACGCGCACAATTTTTCTAATGCAAATAATGGCAGTCATTTTCACCATTTTTAGCCCTGGCCCATCTCGATTGAATACAAACAACTGCAATCCTCACTTGCTCATCACTCCAGATCCATGACGCCATTAAATTGAAACGGTAGTGACCAGATGCTTATCAATTCTCACCTACTATCAGTCGCCGTGTCCCTTACCTATGAGACACACCATGTTGCAAGCCCACCTCGTGTTCCATGTGGATGTGGTAGACTAGTACATTGCTTGTCAATATTAGGGCATTCACAATGCAGACTCTACCACAGAGTCCAAAACTATTTATTACCCTTCTATTTATTGTGTTTTGCTGATGTGGCGGTATATTTATTGAAGAGAGAGACAGAAAAACCAAGACTCTAAGTCTTATTTAGACTCTATGTCCACAATTTTTGAGGTAAATATGCCGCCACATCAGCAAAATACAATAAATAGGAGGGTAATAAATAGTCTTGGACTCTGTGATAGAGTCTTGCATTGGGACTACCCTTAGTCATTTTTCGTATTTTTCTTTAGAATTAGATATGAATACAAATGCGATGATATGTTTCAACTTTCAATAACATACGAATAAATATGTATCAAGTATATAACAAACTGGATCCAGAAAATTGATCATGAATATTTGTCAGATTTTGAGTATAGGCCACAACAATATCTATCACATGTTTTCTGTCCGTCAACTCTAGGTAATACAGAAATATATAGAGTTATATACTATGAAATCATGAATGCACATGTATAAATTTTAGTCAAATTGCTCCAGTTATTTTCAAAATTTATACTTTTGCCAAAAAAACATTGCATTTATCTATTTTTTAGATAAAGGATAGAACTATCTGACTTTATCTACCCGTGAGTAGAATCAGGCCAAACTAAGCATCAAAAAGTAAAGAAAGAAATTGACTCAAGAAAATACATCCCAACGAGGAGCTTGAGTAGTTCTATGCGACCTTTGACTTCCACCGTGATGTCAATTCGACAGAATAAATCACCAACATCAACACAAAGCCACCAAACACGTTTGTCAGACCTAATGAAAGTACTAAAAACGTTAGACACCGACCACCATTAAAGACTGGATGCTTCTTCCTTGGCAACATCACGAAGCACCTGGTGTAGACCCACCAAATGATGAGCTGTTACGCCATAGAATGCCACCTCCGCCTTGAGCTGAACACTGAACAGGGTAACCACACGGGAGAACTGTCTGGCCTTGACGATCAAGAACTTCGACGATGCGCCTACGCCATCGCCGCCGGCCTGAAGAAACCAAGCTAGGTTTGCACCCAGTTATTGAACGCCCGCAGACGCATCGAAGGACCAACTGACCAACGGCTCCAGCAACGCCTTCAACAAGGTGTGTGGCACAGACAGTTCCACCGCCGCCAGCCACACGCTAGTCAAGGTTTTTACCAAGCCGCCGCCACCACCGTCGACTCTGTGCCTGGCCATCGTGGAAGACCGCCTTCACCAGAAGGTCACCAACAGAGATGCTCAGAAGGCGGGCAACCCCGGCGCTGACCGTGGACCAGATCCAGACCCACGGGGCCCAAACCTAACCCGCCGCCACCGCCGCAAGACGAACGGCACGCCAGCCGCCGCCAACAAACCACCACCACATACCTACTATATGTGATTCTCATTTTAATTTGATTATATTATAATATTTTGGTGAAGTTGAATTTGGACATGGTTCATACTTCATATATTGTCTCTATACTTAAAAAATATAACCAAAACTATACATCATTTACATTTTCCGAGATGAAATTCATCTTCAGCTTGCATTGTGCACATACTGGATATCCAATAGAACAATTCAGATACAATATTTGACTGAATTTTCTGACTGGATATCTGGTGTGTCATGGATAACACCATTCTTATATTCGAATCTCATATTCAAAAAAAAAAACTATCTGAATCTATATTCGAGAAAGTGTTTATATAATCAGGAGAGTTATCTGAACCCATATTTTTTTTTGACAAGAAAAACTGTGGGGGAGTTCCCCACAGTATAGAGCTTTTTCATTAAATTAAAAAAGAGAGGGGTTCATACATACATGATTAACTGAATGCATCTAACCAGACACAGAAGGATGACCTCAGATCCTCCTTAAACCTAACAGACTGTAGTAGACATTGACTCTTAAAGTTACAAAACCAAATAACAGGTGTAGGATCTCGGCGCTGAAAAACTTTGTCGTTCCTGGTTTTCCATAACTCCCAGGCTGTTGTGACGATGGCTTCCATCAAACATGGCACATTGTGTGCTCTTAGGCCTTGATATATTCTCTCCTGAAGCTGCAGAGCAAGGTCCATTGTATTCCAAGCTTTTGCCAGCAATCCTGTGCAAAGGGACAAGTAAAGAAGAGATGGTCGATGGTCTCTAAGGCACCAGTTGTACACATCACACATGTTTGCCCTCCCTGCACATTTAGATATCTCCTGTGCAGCATCGTCTTGGTGTTAAGCCTGTCAACCATCACCAGCCAAGCAAAGAATTTGATCCTCGGCGTGCATCTTGACTTCCAGATTCTCTTGTAGATTGGATGGGCTTCAATTCCTCTAAATATGTGTTGATAGAACTGCTTGGAGCTGTACTGGCCTCCCCAAATGGGTACCCATTTATCATTTTCTTCAGGTGAGTATTCTATGTCTTATTGCCCCTAAAAGAGCCGATCTAATTAACAGCTATGCTAGCTTCTTCAGAAGCGCTAGCGAAAACAGATGCGAGATGCAATATTTATTGCCCCTGTCTAGAAAAGAATGCAATTCTAGGGTCTAAGAGCATCTCCAATGGTTACAAAACCCACTTCCAATCATGAATTTTTGGCAAGATTAAAAAAAAATTCCAATGACTCCCAATCTATCCACATTGCAGAAGCGGATCCAACTGAGCGCAAATATACATGTGAGCATTTATGGGTTGGCCAATCTAGAGGTGGTAGGATTTGTGGAAGAATAATGGGTATGATAATGTAAATGCATAAGAGATAAAGAAAATATATAAGTAGTTTAGGTGATTTGAAATAGTTTGGGTTACTGATGCAAAATTGTATTTTATATTTTAAGAAACGAGATTTTGGAAACTATTGGAGAAACCAAACAAATCTACTCTGAATGTTTTTAGCCACATTAAAACTCGGCTGATTTACCAAATATTTTTTATTAGGGAATTATTGGAGATAGGTTGTTCCAAAAATAATACAAATTATTTGGCATTGCAGGTGTGGTGGAGTAGTTATACTTATATGTGAGTCACATCATCTAAAATATATTATCTCGCTGCTAGTCTGTGATGTAATAATCACTTCTTTCACATACGCATGGAGAGTAGCAATATTTTCCGGGGCGGATGGAACCCAATCACTAACAATCACTCTTTTTGGATGAAGTAGTTGTCTGTTAGTCCCATCATCGAAAATATACAGGATTTAGCTCACTGCTTCCTTATCTAAAATAAATGGCGTGGGGATGGAGGAAGTAGTTGTCTGTAAATCACTGGATTTAGATATTATTGTTATTTATGCTTTGCTTGATTGCTGCTAGCCTGTAATTTAATAAACACATTGCACCAATTAATAGGCACGGTGAGCACCGACTAGTTTGTCATCTTGTGTTCGGAAAGACGACTGATGGAGTGTATAAATCCCACATTGCCCAACGCATCTCATAAGCAGCACACACATACAGAAGCACTCTAGCTGAAAGTTTGTTGCGCAGAGCAATGGCTACTCAGGCTTCCAATGTAGTCCGCCCTAGCGACGCCGAGCTGCTGCAGGCACAAGCCGACCTATGGAGGGTCAGCCTCTCCTACCTCACGCCCATGTCACTGAGGTGCGCCGTGGAGCTTGGCATCCCCACGGCGATCCACCAGCACGGCGGGGCTGCCTCACCCGCCGACCTGATCACCGCGCTGTCCCTCCCCTCCAACAAGCTACCGTTCCTTCGCCGCCTGCTGCGGCTATTAGCCGTGGCGGGCGTGTTCACCGTCGACAAGATGTCCACGGCGGAGGAGGAGAGGTACTGCATCAACCCCGTGTCCTACCTCCTAGTCGACGGCATCCCTCACGAGGTGCACATGAACCACACCTCTCTGGTGCTCACCTGCACCTCGACACGCTACCTCGAAGCAGCGATGGGGTTGGCCGAGTGGTTCAAGAAGGACGTGGTTACGCCGCCATTCGAGGAGCTGCATGGGGCAGCTCTATTCCATGAGAGCTTGGAGAGCCTCGACCCAGATTACCACAACATGGCAAATGAAGCCTTGGACGCCCACGACAACTTTGGGATTGAGATTGCGCTGCGGGAGTTCAGGGACTTGTTTGAGGGGATTCAGTCAATGACCTACTGCTGTGGTACCTGTGGTGATGACAAGGCTGCAAGGGCCATTGTCAAGGCCTACCCACACATAAAATGCACTGTGCTGGCCCCTCCAAAGATGATTGCCACCAAACCGGATGATGGTGGATGATAAACTATGTGGAAGGTGACATGCTGAATTTCATTCCACCTGCTCAAATTGTGATGCTAAAGGTAATAACGTGTTTACTCCCTTCGTCCCATAAAGAAAGATGGTATATGATGCGTGCATATTAAAATTTTCTAACTTTAACTAGATTTGTAGAAAATATGAGAAATATTTAGTACTCTAAATAAGTTTATCATGAAAGTATATTCAACGATATATCTAATGATACCAAGGGAAAGTTGACTTCTCAGGAAGCCAGAATAACTTCTATTTTAGAATAGATTGAGTAGATTCCATTATTAATAATATTATGTCTAGGCTGATAAAGACTACATAAATTAATTAGTTCAAACCATTACAATAGCAATATGAAATTGAGCTTTAATTTGAACCACTACCATTTTCACACACCTAAATGACAAATCGAAATTCTCTCACTTCAATGGTTATAACTTGCAAGCTCAGATAAAGGTCTAGCTTGAATGTTCACTACATGATTCAGTAACAAATCATGGCATAACTGTGTGCCCAATCTATGCATGATATATAGCTTGTGCTGCACCACTGGACTGATGAGGACTGCGTGAAGATCCTTGCCAATTGCAAGAAGGCAATTCCTTCACGAGAGGATGGCGGAAAAGTTATCATTGGTGATATTGTGATTGACTACTCTGGGCCTATGTTGGAAACTCACCTCTTGATGGACATTGGAATGATGACCATGACAAAAGGGCGGCAACGGGATGAAAATGATTGGCGTGAGCTCTTCATGAAAGCAGGGTTCAGCGACTATAAGATTCTAAAGAAATTTGGAGCTCGTGTTGCCTTCGAAGTGTATCCCTAAGAGTGCACCTGGACTTTTAATATATTGTGGGTTGTGACTTTATCATGATGATGTCCTAAATAAACAAGAGGTGCTTAGAGTATTCATGGATCACCATGGACCTAATCAGATAATAATGGTTGCTTTCTTAAGATTCTCATGGAACATTCATTTCGAAGAATATGTCAATTGGCAAATAATATCCGCCATCTAGAAATGGTGGTTGATTATTCTATGTAATGTGTACCTGTTTGTCATTTGACTAGTAAATGGATATCTATTGCAATGGGAAATATTTACCGCATAGGGGGTCTTCAGATACCCGATCGGATCTGACCCCCGCGCCGCCCTCCCGTAGGCGGCTCAGGGGTGACACCGCGGCCCCCACCTAGGTCCCCGCCGGCGAGTCCCCGTTTGGCCGCTGCCGCTGCTCTCCAGACGGGTGGCGGCGGCGGCCTGCGGTGCTACTCAACAAGGCAGCCTCCCGCTCCCGTCATTTTCTCCTTCCCCTACTCTCCCATCTCCGTCCACCTTCGTCTATGGTAGACATGAGATCGGAGCGGTGGCGTCCCCGTGCTTTCAGTGGCCAGATCCGGTGCTGGAAGACATGGATCCGCTCCCTCCTAGCGCGGTCCTGCTGCTAGCGCCGGGTTGGGCGTCGGCGCGACGTTGCCTGGAAGCCGACGGCGCACCCTCTGGATCCGAGCCCCTGATTCCACTTGGTTCCGATGGGCGCCCTAGATCCGACGGGCGCCAGTCCTAGGCACGCAGTGATCTTCGTCTAGTTGCAGTTTGGGTGTAAACCCTGCCTGGCATGACGTCAGCCGGCAACGGTGGTACTGACGGTGCTACTCACCTTGTTGAAGGCGTCGCTGAAGCTGTAGCGGTCGTGAGCGTTCAACAACTGGGTAAAAATCTAGCCTGGTTTCTCCGGGCCGGCAGCGGTGTGTTGGCTCGTCGTCGAAGTTGTTGTTCGTCAGGGCCGGGAACCGCGTCTCTCGACTATACAGTTCATGTCGGAGGAGGTGTTCGTTGGCATAACAGCTCAGATGTTGGATGACAGGCTTGTGACTGCTCCAAGTTTTTTGCGCTATTACCTTGGAAGAAGCATCCCATCTTCAATGGTGGTCGGTGTCCTATGTTTTCATTACCTTTTTTAAGGTCTGACAAACGTGCTTCGGTGACTTTGTCTTGACGTTGTTGATCGTATTCCAGAAGAGTTGACATCATGGATCAAGGATGTTTGTCGCGTAGGACTACTGGATCCCTTGTTGGGGATGTAATTTTTTCGTTATTTTTCTTTTTTATTTCTCCTGTTGTAATTTTTGGTCTGATTCTACCCACGGGTAGATGAAGCCGGATAATTTCTATTCTTTATCTAAAAAAAATGATGTGAAATACCAACTTGCATTGTTGTGATCAAGGCATCATTCTCATTAGACGATGGCACATGGCTTGGGCACAGGAAAGGCGACTAACTTGAAGCTGAATGGATCAATCACCATATTGCACAAATGAAGGTGATGCCACTTAGTGGATATGAACGCAGTTGTGCGACTAGGGTTAGGTCAGGACGCACCACCTCTAGAAAGGGCATGTGAACCTCTAGAAAGGGCATGTGAACGATGAGCAACATTACGCGCAGATTGAACCGTGCACAACAAGGTTTCATCATTTGCATGTTCGTCTTTAGGCATGCACTTCTACAATGACATTCACGTCTTGGTGTCAGTGGCGCCATCAATGACAAACCCATATGGCTCTCATCTTCCTCTGTTCCGACATCTACTAAGCCTAGAGATCATCCTTCTCGGTGTTTGTTAATGGTGCCAGCTAAAAGGATGATCTAGAGGTGACGCAGTCCCCCTACGCGCGCCTATGGCTAAGTGGTAGACACAACTTCGATCTTCAAACGGTGTCATGATCGATTCTGCCTGTGCGTTGCAATGAGAGCCACAATTTTTATGAAATTTGTATTGTGGTCAACATTGAGATCACAATTTTGGCATACACCTCCTTTACATCCTTTATCTATCCTTCCATGCTATGCAACTTCTCATGAATAAAATTTTTATTTTTTACAGGGAACAAACCAATAACTTAGAACCCTCGAATATTGTTTGAATAGATTGTACCTGAGATAGCATCTCTAGATTCTATAACTTAAGCCAGAGGATTCAGCAGGAAATATCAAAATTCCCGAACCTGGTTATTAAAGAAATATTCTCCAAATAGCCACATTAGTAGAGTTCTTCTCCTAAGTAAAGCATGTTAATACAAACTGTAAAGAGTACTCAACTGTAAATAACATGGTACTTATGACAAGGTACAGTCATTCCAAATATGCCATACGTGTGAAGTACATCCATGAGCAGAAATGAAAAAGTGCATTAATTCCAGGTAGCATACTAAGTCCCGATGCTGATGTAGTTGTAGTCACTACTGGAAACTAAAAATTTCCTGTCGGTATAAAACCGACACGGAAATGTAAATAGCGACAGGAAAATTAGAAAATCAATTTTTCTGTTGGTATACCGACAGGAGTAGAGTGACAGGGAAATGCTATTTTTATGTTGGTTTTTTATTTTCCATGTAGGTAAACAATTTCTCTGTCGGTTGTACTCCGACAGCAAAATTTCGTAACCATCGACTGGAAAATTCTGAGCAACCAGTTCTAGAAACCAATACAATCGGCAAAAAATGTAAATATACTGATAGCAAATGGCATTCCTTTGCCATCGATACTTCTATATTGAAATCCACATAATAACCTTAAGTTGGACTTCGGACCATTTATATTGACAAATTCAGAGAAGATACTATTAATGTTCGCAAGGCACACATGGCTGGTTTTAAAGTCATGTGCAAAACAATCAATCCTTGTTGCTAAACTATCAAGTCCAAATGTCACCAACAGTTACAAATGGCATCAGCAGATTGGCTCAAACCAACTTTGCCTCAAAACAGTAACAATCTACTCTAATCTATAAAAATTATTTAACCTTTTGCCACTGATTTAGCCTATCTTGCACTGCAGATTTTTGCAAGGTTCAACCTTGTTTGAACAAAACTTGCAGAAGTATAAAGAAAGATTTACATCAGCTAGGTTTCAACCTTTTTGAACAAAACCATGCAAGTATAAAGAACAATTTCCCTCTATGTATCAAACATTAAGAACACAAGCTGCCCCCTGAATTTAGGCGTACGTCAAATAGAATTTCTTTGTCAGTACTATGGTAACCGACAAAAAAAATGGATAACCGACAGTATAAATAGTATTTTTCTGTCGGTTTTAAAATTTTTCTGTCTGTTTATTCATAACCCACAGGATAAATGGTATTTTTGTGTCGGTTTCACCCACACCGACGGGGAATTTTTAGTTTCCAGTAGTGATTTGTGATCACAGCCTATAATGCAAATATATCACACAGAGCAAGACATGTGTCAATTTTGTAGTCTCAAACAAGAAACCAAACCAGACCTTATCTCTGTTCAAAATTGATTTATTCCATGTACTAAGATGCACATTCTATTTCAGGTACTGTACCTATAAGATACAACGATACATGTTAGTGTAATAACTAATTCAGAACTTCAAGGATTCTACCAATATTGTTGGAGGCACTTTGGTTCTTGCAATATTAAGTGCAAACCAATTGTTCACATGCCCATCCTGCTCCGTAAGCAATACTGGAATATGACACCTCTCGCAAAGATCTAGATGTCCGAAGCAGTCGCATTCAGTTTTAGGTTTATATCATAGAGTTTTCTATGCCAGTACATGATGGAAAGTAAAAATATATATTTTCTACCCACTAGTAGAGAACGGACGTTTGAATCGGAGCTTTAGTCCCGACCAATTTTGAACCCGGGACTAAAACCAAAATTAGTCCCGGTTAGAGACACCAACCGAGACTACATGCCCTCCCAATAGCTCGCCAGTTGCTTTTGCAGACCTATGACACAGGCCGAGAAAGTTAGTCCCGGTTGAAGCTACCAACCGGGACTAAAGATCCTTCTCTAGTCCCGGTTGCAGCTGCCACCCGGGATTAAATTTGAGATCGACATATTAGTCCCGGTTGAAACCATGCACCGGAACTAAATATCGGCCTATATCACAAAGTGGGCGCAGCTAAGGCTGCCCACACACAAAAGAGCTGTGACCAACTCCTCTCCCCCATCCCCAACCTTTCATCCTAGATCCCCTTCTTCGATCTTCTTGTAGACACCGCCGCCATCCCCTTCCTCGCCTCCCTCTCCGCGGCTAATCGGAGCTGCTGGGGATGCCACTCCCCACGTCGTTCCGGGTTTTTTCCCACCCTCCTCCGCCTCCGCCGCTAGTCCCGCTGGAGGCCAGAGCATAGCGCGAGCTGCTCTACGGACGCCGCTCGCGGGAGCGCTCCTGTTCTTCAGCATCGGCGCCGTCAGCGCAGCGCCTACAGGACGAGATGCGCCATCTCCCACCGACGCCTCCCCTTCGTCAGGTAACTTCTCCTTCCCTGTCTCTCTTGAACATCTTTGGCCGATGGCCTGATGCTAGGAAGGCACTCGCATTCCCATGGGCCATGAGCTCGCGAAATTTGGTGCTGCCGCAGTTTACTTGGATTTTTTTTTTTTTTTTGATTCCGCAGTTTACTTGGATTTACTTTGTGGAATCACGGACTTGTACTCCAATACTGTCTGTTTCAGAAAGCGAGTGCTGTGCGGAGCTTGCCTAGAACCTTGGCATTTTCACACCAAGGCGAGGCCAGATCCGGGCACCTCCAGGTTCTCGTCTTCTCTTCGACTTCCGTCCGGCGTCAGGTAAGCTCTTCTGAATTTAATGCCACCAGTTTATAGCTATTATATAATTAGCTAATTAAACTATATTTTTTATATTGAAGGATAACCACCATGAGTCTCTTTGGAAGATGAAATAGCTAATTGACTTGCTGCAGAACAAGAAAAAGATGATGAAGACGAGGAAATTGTGCAGCCGCTGGATGCTAGCATGTTAAGTGGTGATTTTGTATAGAAAAATATAGCTGAAACATGTATGTACTTTTGTATAGGATAAAACATTATTTTTATACTTTGTTGTACGGGTTCATATTATAATAGAATATAATTATGTAATTGTTAATTGGCATGTGATATGTTATTCACATTAGAATTCATATATGAATAACTAAACTGAAATCAAAAGGAATTGAATTGAAAGGAACCATAAAAGGAAAAAGAAAGAAAAAAGAAAAAAATACCTTTAGGCTTGTCTTACCTTTCAATCCCGGTTGGTGGTTGAAACTGGGACTAAAAGTCTATTTTTAATCCCGGTTGTAGAACCGGGACAAAAAAAAAGCTGACCTTTAGTCCCGTATGGGCAATCCTAGTTGGGAAACCGGGACTACATGGGGTTTCCCAACCGGGACAAGAAGCCATTTCTCTACCAGTGACCAGGGTAATACAAAGTTTGTGTTGTTCTTGATAAGTATAGCCACGTGCATATCTACTCCTACAAACAATTGACAGCGCCAACACACGGACAAGTTACACATGGTCCAGGTGCTTACAACACCAAAATAATGAGTTGTAGCCCACTATTTTGATATCTGGGCCTAATTGGCGGATCATTTGAATGCAACCATAAATCAATGTTATAATAAACCAAATAGAGTTGGAAATATACTTCTTCCGTCCTATAATAATCTCACTTATAGAATTAAAACTTTGTCACAAAATAAAAGCACATCGATCCATGTATATAAGACAATCTAAGGGTTTTCCTATGGACTAGGAGCTAAGGACTATTTAGGGACAAATTTGTAGTCCCCAAAGCCAAAGTCTTCAAGTGACTATAGAGCTACCACTATTTTGATATCTGGGCCTAATTGGCGGATCATTTGAATGCAACCATAAATCAATGTTATAATAAACCAAATAGAGTTGGAAATATACTTCTTCCGTCCTATAATAATCTCACTTATAGAATTGAAACTTTGTCACAAAATAAGAGCACATCGATCCATGTATATAAGACAATGTAAGGGTTTTCCTATGGACTAGGAGCTAAGGACTATTTAGGGACAAATTTGTAGTCCCCAAAGCCAAAGTCTTCAAGTGACTATAGAGCTAGACAATTACCCAACACCCCACCTTGTATTCTCTCTCGCCCTCTCCTTTCGGGCATTGTCGGTCCGCGCAACTGGCTAGCCGAGTTCGGGTCGGAGCGCGAGCGCACGCTGGGAAGGAGCGCAAGGGGTGACCCATGACGATGCACGACCTATCGGGTTTGCTGGCGGCAGATTCCAGCGTAGGGGTGGCGGAGTACGGCATCCCGGAGTCTTGGTGTCCCGTGATGGTCGGTTCTCCCCCGACCCCGTAGAGTTCGGACTCTCGTTGGCATCTCTCCTGTCGCGCGTGCCATGCGAATGGCACCAAGCAGGGGACGCGATGAGGTCGGGCGGGCCGCTGAACTTGGAGGCGCTGCACATCCGTTCCACCAGCAGCTGGGCGCGCCGGCTCCCGGATGTCCCCCTGCCGCTACCGAACTGGGACCCCCTGACCTCCCTCGCCGTGCCTCTACCGCTGCCGCTCCCGCCATGCCCCGCGCCATCTTCCACGTTGTCGTCAGGTTTGCTTTCAGCTCCGAGCAGGTCACTCGGTGCGACCACCCCGCCAACATCGGCCGGCTCCTTGCCGGTGACCCATCGCTGCTGTGCGAGCTGGAGCGCGTGCGGCGCATCGGGAGTTGTCGTCGACCTTACATGGACGCATGCCGCCTCTGCTTGTGCAAGCTCCGCCGGAGCTGTCATGTCCCACACTGAGCTGCTCTAGTGACCTCAGCATTGGGCGGAGTGGAAGAAAGCATATAGCAGTGATAGTGAGGGAGGAAGGAGGGTCTGTCATCGCTAGGGACAGCGCACAGCGCTAGACGGAGGAGCTCAACGGGAGAGTGCATCGCCTCGTCCGAGTGGAGGATCCCGCCGGGCGAGCGCCTCGCCTCGCTGGGTGGAGGGGCCCACCGGGAGAGCGCTTTGCCTCGCCGGGCAAAGGCGCACGCCAGGGATGCCCCAGACGGCGAGCGTGGGTGGCCGATTGGCCGGAGATGGTGGTTGCCCGCCTGTTGAGCGTTGGGGAGCGCCTCTCCTGCGTTCGCATGAGAGAAGTAGAGGGAGGAGAGAAAAAGGACTCAGTGGGGAACGACAATAATTGAAGGGCAGGTCCCAATCAGCACCTCTTGAGAGGCTAATGGACACTCTTTTAGTCCCATTGTTTGGTAATTTAATTAGAGACTACTTGTGAGTTGGGACTATATTGTAGTCTCTAGTCCATAGTCCTAGGAACCAAGCAGAGGCTAACTCTATTTATCTTTTTCTACTTTCTCTTTTTCTTTTCCATAGTGCAATGATTAACATGTAATCTCTCAATATCATGGATCTCTATGCAAAGCACAAGAAGTGCACTTATTATGGGACGGAAGACAGAAGTCAAGAACTATTCTATCAACAACTGTTTTAAATCCTATTAAAAAATTGGATGCGTGTCATAAACCGACAAACAACACCACCTATAAAAGGACTTCACTACTACGGAAGGCACTACGGGGCGACTCTAAGCCCAGCTGTAGGGCGGCTACAGTAACCGCCCCTATGCCACCGATCTTACGTGTGGTCGGCCACTGTAGGGCGCTCAACACCACCGCCCTTACGGTGGGTTCCTGTAAGGGCGGCTGATCACCACCGCCCTTACGGTGACATCCACGGAGGCGGCTGGTGCTCCAGCCGCCCCTATAGTGATCCTATTGTAAGGGCGGCTCTAGATAGAGCCGCCCCTACAGATGAATTTTCAGCACAAAAAAAAATAAAAATTACAATAATCAAATCTAACCACAGGGATGTAATATATAATTCGAATTCAAATTCAAATCCTAACCACCACATGCTTATTACAACATATTAGATTCCAATGGCACTCTCTATGAAGCTAGTGCTACCTAAATTAGAGATCAGCTAAGTAAAATTCAAGGTGAATATGCTATCATGTGCTATCTGATACATTCCCAACTAGAAGAACATCACTAGAAGATATCTAACTCAAATGAGAGGGCACTTAACAAATCACTACTGGAACCAATAGTAAACTGCTTCACAATGCATTCCATTTCTACCTGTTAAGCAAATATATATGTTTAGACAACAAAAAATAGCACTAGTATTGTTAAAACAGTCAAATCAAATCATGGTGACCGGCAAAATCCATGTCAGTTTAGCTAAGTAAAATTCAAGGTGAACATGCTATCATGTGCTATCTGTTATGTTCCCAGCTAGAAGAACACCACCACAAGATATCTAACTCAAATGATTTATGTGATTATCTAACATATCTAGCACATCACATATGAAGTTAAGGGCACCTACTAGAAGTTGTCCAGTAACTTGTAGTCATTCATGTTTAGCATGATTGGGTCATCTCCAGACACACTCTGTAGTGAAAACAGGGTAAAAAACATTCCTTGGTGAGATCTTCAAGTATAATAAGCAATCATGTGACATGTACAATCTATTAATACCAATATTAGCATCTGTGTTGTGTACAAATCAGGAGAAGAGAACATACCATGAAGCATTTCCATTTTGAATCATACCAAACAGAACAGGCTCAACTTCTTGTTCCCAATTATTATCCTAGTGCACCTGGAATAAATTGAACACATATTCAGTTAACTGAAGACAATATAATGTGCACTTGTAACTCAAGGATTCAGTTAACTCACTGGATTCAGTTAACTCACTGATACTATACTCAGTTAACTGGACATTCATACACTTTTCTAGTGCTAGTTAGATTTTTTTACTATTATTAATGCTGAACAAACAAACCTGAAAGCAGAGCCGGTCTTTGAACTTGTCAAATTTTTGTTGTTATTAATGCTGAACAGCAGCTTCACCACTTGCTAAATGAGATGCTAAAAGGCATGCTAAGCTTGAACTCTTACACTGCAGCTAATAAACCTGTACAAAATTTATCCAAATTAGCCATTCAATCTGGAATTTTACCTACAGCCAAACTATACTACTGCTACTGTACTGAACCAAGGCAAGCAACTAGCTTAATAAAAACAGGTCAATTTTGTACATCATCGCTTAACAAAAACAGGTCAAATTGGTGCATCATCTCTTAATAAGATTCACTATCTCTTAATAAAAATAGGTCAATTAGGTTGCGTAGCCTGATTTGCATGGTTCCATGCTGTAAATTCTATTTTCTCCCGAGTGCTTCTACAAAACTGATGGCCTATTCTTGTCTTCTAATTTAGCACTCAAACTAGAGACCCACTTATGCAAAGTTACAAAATAGATGACAGATAAGCTATGCACTAGTAGCTGCAGCTTACCCAAATAGCTCCTCTATGAAAACAGCAAAGAACAAATTTTCTGAGAAGCATTTTAATATTAGAACTCAGTTGTTAGTATACTTCTAATTCAGTCTTTTTTTTTTGGTTTAAGTGATACGAGAACTTCAAAGTATCAGGAAACACAGATTTGGCCTTCATGTGAAGTACAAAACAACAAACAGAATCCATTCTCATATCATACGTGTTTCCAGCGGTTGAAGAAATAGGATTTCTACAAAACAAATTAGATAAGCACATTGTCCTAACCCAGATCGAGCAAGCGCTGGGTAGGAAGGAATGGATCGAGCAAGCAAACCTTTTGGGTGTGGTTGCCGGATCTCGTGCCGGGCTCGACGAATCCAGCCATGGCCACCGGATCCTCGCGCCCTCTTTGACAGACCCGACCACGGCTGCCGGATCCCACGCCTCCACTGCTACGCGAGGTCGGTAGATGCCGGAAGCGGCCATGGGTCGGAGCTGCGCCGCTGTTCCGCCCTACGCGCCGGGCGGCCGGGCCTTGATGAGGATGGCAACCACCGTCAGGAAGAGGAGACGAGTCTTGTCTCCTCGAGAGAAGCATAGATCGAGGGTCAGGGAAAAGAAATCAGAAAGATGATGACCGTTCCAACGGATCGGGAAAAAGAAACAAATCCAAAACCCTAGAACGAAGAAGGTCAAAGAAGAAGGGAGCGGTCGGAGGGACACGGCCGCCACCATTTAATTTTAAGAGAAGTTATGATTTCTGATAAATCAAATCTTGATTTTTTTTTAAAAAAGTGACAAGTGTTTACTAACACTTTATCAAATGCAAAAATTACTTATGTATAAAATGCATATGTTGATGAGTTCTACAATCCTAGTATTCAAAAGTTTTTCATCGAAGTCATTTAGTTTCGGAAAGACGCGTTGACCGGACCCTAGATGTCCTCAAATGTATGAAATGTGTTTCTTGATGAGATGTAACTATCTTGTATTCAAAAGATTTTTATTTGAGATCATTTAGAGCCTCGTTTGGCCTAGGTTGACCAAGTCAAACCTTCGTTTTTTTTGAAAAATACGCGTTGACCGAACCCTAGATGGCCTCGGATGTGAAAGTGATGAACAGAAAGTTTGATCCACTCATCAAGATACACATTTTTTCCAATGGTTACCTTTTCATCGAGATGGTTTCGACCACTCAAACTTTGAAACTTCGGTTTTTCGCGGCTAGACACGGGTTTCGACATCCTAGACGGCCCCACCTCAGAAAGTCATGAACATCAAGTTTGATCCACTCATCAAGACGAACAGTTCATATAAAGGTCATTTTTATATTTGACGAAGCGTTGTGAAAGTGTAGTTCTAAATCCACGTCCGCATGAAGTTTCATTAAGTCTGCGTGGGATTCAAAAATTTGTGACTAGAGTTTACCAACACTTCCTCAAATGCAAAAATGGTCTATGTATGAAATATGTATCTTGATGAGACAAAACTATCTTGTATTCAAAAGTTTTTTATTTGAGGTCATTTGGTACCTCGTTTGACTAGAGTTGACCAAGTCTCGCCTTGGATTTTCAAACCACTGTAAGAAGAGTTTACTAAAAATTTTCCAAATGCAAAAGTGTTCTATACACAAAATATATATCTTGATTAGACAAAACTATCTTGTATTCAAAAGTTTTTATTTCAGGTCATTTAGAGCCTCGTTTGACCTAGTTGACCAAGTCAAACCTTTGTTTTTTTCGGAAAATACACGTTGGACCGACCCTAGATGGCCTCGGATGCAAAAGTGATGAACAGCAAGTTTGATCCACTCATCCAGATACATATTTTATCCAATGGTCACCTTTTCATCTGAGATGGTTTCGACCACTCAAACTTTGAAACTTCAGTTTTTTGCGGCTAGACGCGGGTTTTCGACCCCTAGACGGGCCCACCTCGAAAAGTCATGAACATCAAGTTTGATCCACTCATCAAGACGAACAGTTCATATAAAGGTCATTTTTACATTTGACGAAGCGTTGTGAAAGTGTAGTTCTAAATCCACTCGTCCCGCATGAAGTTTCATTAAGTCTGCGTGGGATTCAAGAATTTGTGACTAGAGTTTACCAACACTTCCTCAAATACAAAAATGGTCTATGTATAAAATATGTATCTTGATGAGATAAAACTATCTTGTATTCAAAAGTTTTTCATTTGAGGTCATTTGGTACCTCGTTTGACTAGAATGGACCAAGTCGCCTTGGATTTTGAAACCTTGTGAGAAGAGTTTACCAACACTTCCTCAAATGTAAAAGTGTTCTATATATGAAATATGTATCTTGATGAGACAAAACTATCTTGTATTCAAAAGTTTTTTATTTGAGGTCATTTGGTACCTCGTTTGACTAGAGTTGACCAAGTCTCGCCTTGGATTTTCAAACCACTGTAAGAAGAGTTTACTAAAAATTTTCCAAATGCAAAAGTGTTCTATACACAAAATATGTATCTTGATTAGACAAAACGATCTTGTATTCAAAAGTTTTTATTTCGGGTCATTTAGAGCCTCGTTTGACCTAGGTTGACCAAGTCAAACCTTTGTTTTTTCGGAAAATACACGTTGACCGGACCCTAGATGGCCTCGGATGCAAAAGTGATGAACAGCAAGTTTGATCCACTCATCAAGATACATATTTTATCCAATGGTCACCTTTTCATCTGAGATGGTTTCGACCACTCAAACTTTGAAACTTCAGTTTTTCAACGGCTAGACGCGGGTTTCGACCCCCTAGACGGGCCCATCTCGAAAAGTCATGAACATCAAGTTTGATCCACTCATCAAGACGAACAGTTCATATAAAGGTCATTTTTACATTTGACGAAGCGTTGTGAAAGTGTAGTTCTAAATCCACTCGTCCCATGAAGTTTCATTAAGTCTGCGTGGGATTCAAGAATTTGTGACTAGAGTTTACCAACACTTCCTCAAATACAAAAATGGTCTATGTATAAAATATGTATCTTGATGAGATAAAACTATCTTGTATTCAAAAGTTTTCATTTGAGGTCATTTGGTACCTCGTTTGACTAGAGTTGACAAGTCTCGCCTTGGATTTTCAAACCTTGTGAGAAGAGTTTACTAAAAGTTTTCCAAATGCAAAAGTGTTCTATGTATGAAATATGTATCTTGATGAGATAAAACTATTTTGTATTCAAAGTTTTTCATTTGAGATAATTTGGTGCCTCTTTTAACTAATTTTGTG
>JAENPR010002238.1:0-67514 GCA_018135685.1 Themeda triandra | reverse complement strand
CCTCATATCGCCCACTAATCATATAGACACACTAAATATTTTCTCAATAATTCCCAACGGTTCTCCAAGCATTGTAAAAAAGTTCTATTTACTTACCGCTTGCTGCTTCCATCTTACCGCTTTGGAGCAGCAGCTTGCTGATGCTAAGAAAATCTGCTGCAGATTTTCTTTGCCACCTGATGACTGATGCTGATGCTAAGAAGTAATTTAAGTTGGTGAACTGCACTGTAAAATAAAATTTCTGCTGGAGAAGGCTCCACGTGATTGAGTTGTGTACAAGTCATGAGTTGGGCACCTGACATTGACAGTGATTAACATAGAGAAGGCGTGCTGTTAGATAAGGCAGCGACAGAGTTTTTGCCTACAGAGCTTCCAAGTTAGTCTCATGGATGGAATCGCCACTTGCTTGCTACAGAGCTTCAGCACTCTGAAACAGCTCTGCCTCGCTCCGAATCGCCACTTATTGTCTGAGCCTCCATCTCGACCATGTCTCTGCTGCTGCTACTCGAGCAAGGCTAGCTAGGTACCACGGCTGGCAGGGCATGACAGCAGACAGGCCCAAGCCCCTCTCCTTCCTTGCTGCAGATCAGCGGGAGCGGAAGCGCTGCTTTGCGTCCTTCGCGCTGGTGCGGCACCGCCGTCTGCTCGTGGTACCGCAAAGCGCCAGGATGGTGCGTCGGTGCGGCCAGTCATGGTGAGCGTGCGGGCAGGCGCACCGCGGTGGCAACTGCGCGTGCCAGTTGGGTTGCGGCAAGAGTTGGCAGTGGGCACCGAATGTTCGACGAAATGTGTGACATCGTTGTTTTTATTACTGTTTCTGCTGATTTGTTCTCAAAACAGCTCCCTGTATTTATGGGATTGTACTTGCGCAGACCACCTCCATTCGCTTCATGAACCTACCGTGAAACTTCCGATTCAGCTTACAGACCATGTGCTCCTGGTACACGTTTCAATCAGCCAGATATTTGTGCTGTACGCGTTTCAAGCTGCCAGAAAAGGTTCCATCAAAGAAGACTTCGTTCCGGAAGACCCAAACACAAGACTTCTTGCTTCAGTTATTAGAAGGGAAGGGCTACCACTAGCGCCGAAGCTATGCAATTCTCTGGCCATCTAGGCGCTGAGTTTACATTCTCTACCCACAAATACACCTCATAGGAGAAAAGGAGGGACGCGATAGGACATGGACCAAGCAAACACAGAAGATTGGAGCTTCAGGTATTTAATTTGCTTTCGACCAAGAGTATAGTATAGCATCCTATTTATTTACTTATTTGCCCTATTATATCATCATTTCTTTCTCCAATATCTAGACAATCTGCCTTCGTGACATATCGCCTCAGCAAATAATTGATCTTTGTTATGCCGATTCTCAGGCCCTAAGAGCATGTACTATGATCGACGAGAAACCGGCTGGGATCCGTGCTGGCAGGAGAGAGAGTACGCAGCGGACGACTCGTGAAACGCCGGCCTGAAGCGGACGTCTCGCCCCCATTCGCTGCTGTGCTGCCTAGCTTCGTACTGCATCCGCTGCTGCCGCATTAAATAACTCGCGAAACGCCGGCCAGCGGGCGTTTGTTATAGTACCTGCTCTAAAGGCTCAACATTCATCGCTCATAAATCATAATCACAGTACAATATTGCTACTGTGCTAGAGGCTATGGTATGTTGATCTTCCTATCATTAATCAACTAGTTCATTCTCATGTACTATATGCGTTAAAAAAACAAGGTCTCATGTACCATATTCATTGCCTGCACTTCCTAATTCCTAACATATATGTTTCTTCTTTTGGATCCAGTATGATGTTAAGAACAAGCCTAGACTGTTTGCAAAGAAGCAATTCAGCAGCTAAGGAACAAAAGTCTTAAAGTTCCTATTTTCCCAGGTCAGATATCAATACCATCAACTACCATTCTGAATGTTGTTCACAACGCCTTCATTTCAACCTGTTTTGCTACCTCTTCTATATATATAAAAAGATAACAATCTATTTCCACGTTGTATATAGGAACCTTGGGGGAAAGAGACGATTCAAAAGAAATGGGCAGCATGGAAGCTGCTCTACTATCTTCTGCACTATCTGGAATGTTGAAGATTGTGACCAACAAGTTAGCTCCACTGCTGATCAAAGAGTATAGCTCTATAGTGGGTGTGGCAAACGATCTCCATGAGCTCTATGGTTTAGTTGAGGAAATCAACAATTGGCTGGAGACAGTTGGAGATACTGCTGTGAGGAATGATCCATCTTTTAATTGGCTGAAACAATTGAAAGTAATTGCCTACAATGTTGATGATGTTGTAGATGAGTTCCAGATGGAGACTGAGAGATATGATGCTGATGTTGAAGGTAGCAAGCATATAGTGCCAAAATGCCTGCGCATGAAAACAAAATCTTTACTGCTGCAATGCAAGGCGGCGCACAAGATTAAGGCAATCAAGAAGAAATTTGCTAAAATTGTCAAGCAAAGAACTGACTTCAGTGCAATAGTAAATAGTTTACCAGCTGGTCATCATCCTTTTTGCCATACAAATAAGGCCATTGGAGAGATTCCATCAATGCCTGTTATTGACGAGGCATCAGTAATTGGAAGGTTCCAAGAGAAGCGTGGGATAATATCTAAATTGGTAGAATCTAATGAGCAACAGAAAGTCAAGACAGTTTCTATAATTGGACTTGGTGGCTCTGGGAAAACTACTTTGGCTAATCTTGTTTTCAATGATGGTAACATTATAAAGAAACATTTTGAAGTTAGACTATGGATTCATGTGTCACAAGAATTCAATGTTCAAAATCTCCTTGAGAAATTATTTGAAACTTTTTCCAATAACAAATCAGAACATCATCCTCTGCAATATATGATCAGCAGAATATCAGACAAGTTGACAAAAAAGAGATTCTTGATTGTATTGGATGATGTTTGGACCAAGGATAGAATTCACTGGGAACAATTCATGGTTCATATGAAGAGTGGTGCACCTGGAAGCACAATTCTCATAACTACTCGCAGTAGAGAAGTTGCAGAAGCCGTGGAATCTACAGAAATATTTAACTTGGCATTCTTGTCTGAGGCTGATAGCTGGGAAGTGTTCATCCATAGCTTTGGAATGGCTGTGAATAGCTTGAAGTCTGAATTCCTCGATGCTGGAAAAGAGATTGTAAACAAATGCGGTGGGGTGCCACTTGCAATTAAAGTCCTTGCAGGTGTCCTCCATGTCAAGAAACGAATAGAAGAGTGGCAAGCTATGAGAGACTGTAATTTATTAGAAGTTGAGGATAAAGAGCATCGAGTATCTGCATGTTTGAGGTTGAGCTATTTGAATATGCCATCTTATTTGAAACAGTGCTTCACAATGTGTTCAGTGTTTCCTAAAGGTTATGTCATTGATAAAGAACAACTGATTGACCAGTGGATCGCTCATTGTGTGATAACTCCAGCAGATGGTGTCAGTTACATGGAGCATATTGGAGATGATTGTTTTAATTCCCTTGTGCATATGTGTTTCCTACAAAATGTGCATGAAACATTCAATGGGAGAGTAGGATGCAGGATGCATGACTTGGTCCATGATCTTGCTCGATCCATCTTGGGTGATGAAATTTCACTTGTGCCAAAGGAGAAAACCCATTTCACAAAGTTCTATAGATACTTTTCTTTGACTAAACAGTCAACAAAGCTTCCACCCAAAAATGTTTATGGAAAAGCACGTATAATTTATGCTGCTAATGGTAATTATTTCACATGTGACAAGGCATTGAAGAATGCAAAACACTTGCGTAGTGTCACTGTAGAATATATCAGTACAACAAGAGCAGCCAGCACCATAGCACAAATAAAAAATCTAAGGTATCTTCACATTTCAAGGTTGACATGCAAGGTACTTCCTAATGCTATTTCAGATATTTGGAGCCTGGAATCTCTTCATCTACCATATAGTCATCTTCTTGAATTACCTCAATCCATTGGTAAGCTCCAAAAGCTGAGGACACTAAATTTGTCATGCTGTACAAGACTTAAAGCTTTACCAGATTCTATTGGTGACTGTCACATGATTTCAAGCATAGACCTAAGTTCCTGTCTTAGGCTTACATCATTGCCAAACTCTATCAGTGGAAATAAAAACCTAAGGGTCTTGAGACTACGTGAAACCAGAATTGTGAGGTTAATGCCAAGTATCACGACACTAGAAAATCTTGAGTGTTTGTATCTTTGCCATTCCAATTCTCTAGTGGAGTTACCTGAAGGCATCGAGAACTTGAGAAAGCTTAAAGTTTTAAACCTAGAAGGATGTCAAAAATTGCGAAGCATGCCGAAAGGGATTCATGAACTTGTTCAACTACAAAAGTTGGGCTTATTTGTGTTAGGGAAGGGGAAAAAGTGTGCAGAGCTCTCAGAGCTTGCGAACGTAGGTAACATAGGCGGGGTTCTGACTGTCACCGGTATTGAACATGTGACAGAACCTGGTGATGCTCATATGGCATGCTTGAAACAGAAGACAAACCTACAATGGCTATCACTAGTTTGGGGGAGGAGTTATAGGGTGAATGTTGAAAAGGAGTTTGAGGTATTTAATTGCTTGGAACCACCATCAGAGATTAAAGGACTAGAAATAAAAGGGTACCCAGGTAAGAAGTGCACAGAGTGGATGCAAAAGCAAGTCGGAGGAGTACATGGGTCTTCTCAATTTGCGTGTTTAACAAGTATGATACTAAGTAATTTCCCAAAGTTGAAGCATCTAGAGGAGCTTGTGGAGTTGCCTTGTTTGGAGGTTCTTAGGTTGGTAAATATGCCTGCTCTTGAGAGCATAAGCGGGGGCCCATTTCCTTCACTGGTTTGTTTTGCAATGGTTGAGTTGCCCAAATTGAAAGAGGTGTGGATGGTATCAGAGAGGACGTTGGCTTGCATGGAGGAGCGAGGAAGCTGCAGCAACCACATCTCTAATTTAAGACAAGTGCAAATCGGTAGTTGCATGTCAAAATTATCCATAGCAAGATGTCCTGCATTGGAGGTGAAGCTGCACTTACCACTAACACTGGAGGTATTATGCTTGAACCAGACCAATGAGCAGCTGCTGTGTTTGCCTGGCCAAGGCCAAGGGTCCTTGATTGGCGCATGTTTAACTCCCTCTTCTCTTAGTTTTAGCCATCTGTCTAGTCTTACACTATGGCACGTGGCAGCAACAGCATCACCTCTATTGGAGAAAGCAGCAACACAATCAACTATTTTGGAGAACAAGCAGTCTTCATCATCATCATCATCATCATCTAGATCCAGATCTCAGTATTGCTGGGAGCTGCTTCAACACATGCCGGCACTTAAGTACTTGGAGATTAGGCACTGTGATGGCCTAATCGAGCTTCCAGAGAGCATCATGAGCCTCACATCACTCCAAACCTTGTTTCTTGGAGGAATCTCTGCTCTCCGCACGCTGCCTGAGTGGTTGGGGGGGCACCGGTGTTTGAACCACATGAGCATCGAATGTTGTGATAACCTGAGTAGCCTTCCTACATCGATGCAGCACCTAACCTCCCTCCGACGTCTGGAAATATCTAACTGCACTTCTCTTAAACTCCCAGAATGGCTAGGGAACCTCGGGTCTCTTCAGTATCTGTTGGCCCATGCTTGCTGGGGCAGCCTCAAATCACTGGGGCAACTCACCTCACTAGAGGAGCTCAAAATAGTAGGATGTGACCAGAGGCCTCAATCACCAGATCGCCTTGAAGTATGTCCTTGCGATGCACCTCAGCAATTGCCAGAATACCTGGCGGAGTTCCGCTCTCTACGCGTATTATGCATTCATGAACTGCGAGGCCTGACTAGCCTTCCACAATCAATGGGTTGCCTGATTTCCCTCGAATCACTCACACTATGGCAGCTCCATGCACTTCAGCAGTTGCCTGAAAGCCTAGGAGGGCTCCACTCTTTACGCAAACTCTCCCTTCAAGGTTTGCATCGCCTGACTTCCCTTCCCCAATCTATGTGCTACCTCACCTCCCTTGAGGATATCAGGCTCCGTGATTGCCTGGGCATCAAATCCTTGCCTGAGGGGATACGAGGCCTCAAAGCTCTACGATATTTGTGGATCTGTGACTGCCCTGATCTGGGGAAGCGTTGCAAGGGGGAAGACTGGCATCTCATCTCTCACGTTAGGGACATATACATTGATTGGCGATCAAGGTACAGACCATAGCATGTTCCTGTTGTACAATCGGTAAGTTTGTTAAAGTGCAACCTTCTATCCACCACGAGATTCATTTCTTTGTATATATGTGTATTTTCGCATTGGAGTACCTTCTCCTTCTTTTTCCTGATTTATGGTTACTTTGCTGGAAATACTTCAGATATATTTATATGAACTCAGAAGTTAGTAAATGTTAGTGATGAAAAAAGGCACCATAATTTGATTAGCCCGCACTACTTCTAACATATTTGATTAGCCTTGTCCCTGAATAATGTCGTCTGGAGACACTGTTAGTTTGTGTTCACTGTAGCAGCACTGTGCAACTTAACCACCATTATCTAAATGTCTCTGTCCCCAGAATGAATGAGGGCATCTTCTTCTAAAAAACTTGAATTCTGCAGAAAATGTGCGCCAAGAAGGGTTTTTTTTTCGCGCTTTTTCATGTCCTACTATAGCTCTGTAGTGAATTGTGATGAATGAGGCCTGCTGATATTTAATAAAGTGTTAGGTTAAGATTCACATTGAACAGCAGCTAGGTTAATGAATTGCCTGGACAGGTTGAGCTACTTGAATGTACCGCACGTTTATGTTAGAAACCTTTTTGAATTAGAGATGTGAATATATTGATCTATATACTGATCCTACAACTGCTAGCTAGCTAGTGATAACTACTACTTTATTTTGAAAACTAATCCTCTGCTTTGGTACCTTGATTTCTCAGAGCATCTTGACAGATAGTTGCTCAATAAAGCTTCTTGTTGACATATTGCGTCAATTTTGTTGGGATTACATTGCTACTTTGTGAACGGTTGGGTTTTTTTCTAAGACTACAGTTAGGTGATAGATGATGCAAACGGGAGGGAGGTCAAGGTGCTTACCATTGCTTTGCTGGCGGTTAGTTACTTAGTTATGATTGATACTACAGCTAGGGTAGTTGATTCTGTTTGGTAAGGTTGATAGGAGCTCAAAGTCTAGCTTTGCATTGTATTTATTTTAAAATAATGTATTGTTTCTGTAATCAAGAAATACACATTTGTGATTGGTAATGCCTTTTTCTTTTTCTTTTGTCCTCTATAGATTTTTTATATATATATATTTTAACTCAGATGGATTAATACATCTATACTCATTAGTGGTTTTCCCACTTTCACTTTGTTGACTGCAGTCCTTTATTTGCAGGCTTAGAGGACGCTGCATGTGTTTGGCAGGTTCTTCACATTTGTCCTTGTTTTGCCTTTGCGGCTGTTGTGGACTGTGGACATGGGTTGGATTTTGGAACGTCGCAACCCACATTGCTTGAATCCTTACATATGCAATGCAAACATCTTTTCCTTCCTTGCTCTCTGTTAGTTAGTGTGTACATACGCTGGAATCAATTCACGGTCACTAGTTATTGATACTCGATGGGACTGATCAAGTTGTGGTGAGAATGTGAGGTGCTAAATATTCACCCAGGGGACATGTTCAGTGCATGGTGGAAAGAACATTTTTAAGGTAATTATCTACTTTCCTCGCTCTCTTTTTCCTGAGAAAAGTCCATCTTGAACTTCCCCCTTTTGTTTAAGCAGTTGTGATTGGATTCAATAATACTTATTTGTACATATTGGAGAAGTCGAGTTAATTTTGTATATATTTAAAGCAGATCTGAAGATTTGAGTCGATCAGTTTTAGCTTGGACGGGTGTGGAGCAAGCTATATGGCCCATCAATTCGTTGAAACTTATGTTCACTACATGCCTCGGTCAAATCATATTGCAATGCATAGTGCCTCACAGCACAGGCAACATATTGTCAGGGACACCTGTCTGTATTGCACTTGCCCTCATTTAGTTATCTGCCTATATGTTATCAGAAGAAAAGGGAAACGACCAAGAGGAGGAAACCTGTATATATGCAGAACCGGCCTGATGGGGATTGCCGAGTGCCAAGTACGATAGGATATTGAAGTGCTCTTTGTTACAGCAGCAATCATGTCAATAAATTGATGTCCTTGCTATTGAGCCTATGACATACCGTATAGGTGTGAGATTGTGATCAGAGGTGATTTCCATGTATCAACATTGGCGTGGCAAAATGCATGACAAGTCACTGCTTCCATCCTGCTTTTAAGCGAGCTGTTGTAAATTTCCTTGACTACCTGATACCTTGAAGGAATTTTGAATCATCTTGTTTGCATATGTTATATGGGGCAGGACAATCTAATTGTTTCAAGTGTGTAATTCTACGCCATCAGATTCAACGCAATATATAGATCCGCTATTTTACTGGGGACAAACTGTCATGTTTACATTCATGGTCCTAACCCCTGACTTAAGATTCCGGACATTGTGGCTTGGTTTTTTTTTTTTCCACTTGATAATGCTACATGCTTATTATTGATGCCTTTGTTGCATCATAATTTTGGCACATTTCCATGTGAAACCTATATTTCAATCGATTTTCTCTCTGCCTTTGTGCCTTCCCATCTGGCTTGAGATAGTTCTTGTGGAACCGCTAAGAAACGCCAAATCGCATCTGTGCGTTTATATTCTGAACAATTCTGCTAGTAGCTGTAGGCTTTGCTAAGTACACGCTTGCACAACAACGCTCTTTCAGAACATTTTCATCTGTCACCGTGCATTTTTACATCTATTATTTACGAGGTATCACCAGCTGTTCCATTTGGCGAGTGATAAAGGCGTCACCGTATACACGATGAAAAAACTACTGGCGTCACCGGATAACAGTGGCTGTCTTACGTAGCTGTAGTGCTTTTCACCAGTTCCATTTGGAAAGAAGACAGGCACATGCTCTGGTTCTACCGAAGGTGATACGTTACTCTGACGGGATACACGGCGAAATGTCAAATGTGTTTTGCTAGAGCGGTACAAAAGGTCCTCGCCATGCAGTCATGGGTTTCATCGAGGCGCTCCCGACGGAAGAGGGGAAGTAGAAGTTGGACGAGATGTTCGAGGGGAGACCGGGAAACGCTCTAGCCATGCTAGAGCTCTTCAATGACGTAGAGCGTCCGCAGCGAACGCGGAGGGGCCGCGGTGCCCGCGCTTGATCGCCGGCCTCCGAGCACACCGCTGATCTTTGGATTGATGTCGGAGCGCAAGAACCAAGATGTTAGTGCGTGAGTAATCCGCTATGTTTTCAGTCTGAGGGTGGCAGGGGCGCGTTTTAAATCTTGTATCCACCCCGCCAAAGCGTTGTAAAACTTTCTTCTACTTAAATACAATGATGCGCAAATCTTTTACGTATTCGAGAAAAAAAGCTTCCAAGAGAAGCTACATAAACAATGAAAAAGCATGGTCAAGAAAAGCATATCTAATCTGGCTTCTACTACCTTTGTTCATAAAAGAATACAATTCTAGGTATTTTTGGTTAATGTGTTTAAAGTTTGATTAAATATATAGGTAAAAATATTAATGTTTATATCATCAAATAAGTATAGTATGAAATATATCTCATAACGAATCTAATGATATTTGTTTGATATTACAAATATTGCTATTTTTTATAGTTAGTCAAACTTAAGACAGTTTTACTTGGTATTGTGCTAGAATTGCATTCTTTTATCAGCGGAGGAGTACATTTTACTCCATTCATCTAAAACAAATATAACTCTCACTTCTCAAAGAGTCTAATAATCCTGATTTTAACTAGATTTATAAAAAATAGTATCAACACTTGTATCTTCAAAACAATTTATTATGAAAATATATTATACGATTAATTAGTAATATTTATTACACATCATAAATATTATTACTTTTTTATATTTAGTCAAAATTAGGATTGTTTGACTCTTTGAAAAGCGGACTTCTATTTGTTTGAATGCAGGGAGTATTACAAATGAGTGTCGTGGAGAGACACAGTGAGAAAAAACTACATAAAAGAGCATCATTTGCCTGCTAGTTTTAGCTTATTTTGATCATGTAAGCTACTTTTATGCTACAAAGTACAAACAGGACCATATTTGTCTTTTTCAAGTGTGACTTTAGCTTAGCTTCCAATCCAATTGCTGTATTTTATCGCTAATGTAAAATCCTCGTGAACAAGTACGATAATAACACTCTTTCAAAACATTATTATCATGTACCAATGTGTACTTTGATACATTTATTTATTTATTTACGACGTCGCCAAATTGGGAGTTGTACCCGGTGACGCCCACGTATCATAGACACGAACTCGTTTCCAAAAAAAAAAAAAAAAAAAAAAAAAAACAAAAAAAAAATTCTCGGACACATAAGACAACAGCCTCTGTTATCCTGGCCCACACGTCAGCCTCCCTGAAGTAAGCGTGGTAGTTGCCCCCGTGGCCCCGTCACCTCCAGAAGAGCCATACGGATTCAGATCGCGGCCGCGGCGACTCCCCAAGCCGAAGAACCCGATCGAGCGCAGCAGCGCAAATCCCCAATCTCAGATCCCTGCTGCGCCAAAGGTGAGATTTTTCCAAGATCTCCGTGCTCGATAGTAGCTCACATCGATTTCCGCCAACGGGTTTCCTCAAATTTTCTAATCGCTCTTTCTTTTCCCCGACCAGCCGGGTTCGATTCCGATTCGAGCAGATGGCGGCGGCATGGGCGGTGCTGGCGGCGTTGCTCGTCGCGGCGCAGGTGGCGGCGGCGGCGCCGGTCACGGCGCCGGCGTTCCTCTGGGCGCCCAAGAACTACGGGTGGGTACCTCGTTGCACTTACCTTCTCCGTCCCTAGCATGAGATCCCGGGCTTGTTAGATTAGATAAGATGGGTGGTATTGATGTTGGGGGTTCCAGTTGTTCTGCTTCAGTTAGACAATACAGTAGAATCCGTTGTGAATTGTGCACAGATCTTTGCCATACAGATGGGGAATTTCTTGGTCTTTGTTCAACGAAGAGTTTCTTTACCTGCAGTTTGCTCATTGATGCCTTGGTTGAATAATTAGTAGTATACGTAGAAGATTGCCCAGTCAGTAGGATGATTAGCCCATGTTCGAACCTTGTTTGTCAGCTTCCATGCTATAGAATAGCATATTACTAATTATTGGGATTTGAGGAAATAGCAGTTCATTGCAGCTGCATTTGTGCTTTACCATATTACCAGATGAATTTTTTTTCATGTAATTATTTTAAATGCATGTCCATCCAACATACTATTGAAAGCTCAAGACTTTGACTGTAGGATTAGGGAACTCATAGGTGGCCCTTTGCGAACAATGGCAAAACAAACTGCAAATTTGCATATTTGATGTTGCATGAGGTCCCATGTTTGCTAGATGAGCTGGCCTTGGGGATTCAGTGCTCCTCCCATTCATGAGCAGAAGCACTTCTCGCAGCCGCTTTGTTTGGGGTGGGTCCGCCGCTTCTGGTGCCGGAGCCCATGGCGGAGCAGGTGCAGGATCTGCACCAAACAGGACCTTAGAAAGTATAGACAATTGTGGCTTCTTGTACAGAGCGTTACACATGAAATTTTGTAATCTTTGTTGACAGAATAGTTTCTTTGTTTAGTTTGTTCACTGTTACATTGCTGAATTAATATAAGATGGCTCAATCAGTGGGATAATTAATGTCTTTAAAACTTGGCAATGGGCTTAGTTCACTTCTACTTCGATTATGCATTACCACATTATATCTGATGTCTTTTATGTTTACAATTGAAAATGCATGTTCATCCAACATATACTGTTGAAAATTCAAGATTCTAACTTTAGGCCTAAGGAATTCATAAAGTCGGTGGCCCTTGTGAAACTTTACAAAATAAAATGGAAAATTTGCATCATTGACGTTGTATAGTGCTCACTTTGGCCTACTATAGCTGGTGCTAAAAAATGTTGTGTGCCCTTCTTTTGCTATCTACAGCATGACATCAATGCAATGACACAACTTTAGTGCTCATCAGTGATATAAGGTTACTTGCTTACTGGACCCAATGTTACCCCTGTTCAATATTGGCGTCTTTTCATTTCGCTTGGTGTTAACCGTAGTCGAATTTTCTAGTTCATGTCGAATATTTATTGTAAGTTGTAAGCGAGAATAAATGAGTTTCTTAGAATAACCTACATTCCGTCCACCTTTGTCCTCCAGATTCCGCTCTGATGGCGCTAAGGAGGTAGTCCATTATCAGACAACCTCACCAAAGAGCTTAGCTAAATCTGTTCTCGAGGAAGGTGGCTGGTCAAACTTTATGGTGAGTATCCCATTGGTGAAACTTAAGCTCTCATGCAACTTATTTTCAAATTGTCAACTCTTGCATCGAACAAATTTCGTAAGTTCCCTGATGTCATGATTTTCTATTCTTAGTGTTCAAGGGAAGATACTCAGGAGAGTGTTGATGTTGCCATTGTTTTTATTGGCTCAAAGGTACTTAATACTCATCTAATATTTACAGGTTTGATATAACCCGCTTGTGCAAATATTGTTTCCATGAAATACTTCCTTTAAACTGAAGCAGTGCTTGGCATAGATTTGAAATTGAGCAGTCAATATTTGTGATATTTTGTTTATTAGTTCCATGAGGCTATAAAACTTGCAAATTCTTCACCATTCTAATTTGTATACATTGAAGTTATGACTGAAAAATCCATCGCTTCAGTTTGTAACTGGCCATTGATTTGTTCTTTTTTACTTAGCTACAATCGTCAGACATATCTAAAGATAAGCAAGTTGACCCAACTTTAGCAGACACATTGAAGGTAACCATTGTACCTCATTCTTTCTTCTGTCAGATACTGTTTAACTGAACATCAAATTTTTCCATGGCTTATAATCACTATGCTTCTACCAGCTCTCCTTCACAGATTCAGAGTTTTCCATGGCATTCCCCTATGTTTCCACATCAGATGATGAGAAAATGGAGAACTCATTGCTATCTAGCTTTGCTGAGAATTGTAACAATGGTTTTGGAAGAATCCGTATCACCTACACAGACACATGTACTGCAAGTGGTCAAGAAGATTTGGAGAAATATACCAACGCGAGAGATATACCAACATGGATGCTATCAATGTAAGTTGCTGTGTATTTTCCTGTTCTGCTTCTTTTCATATTTATTTGCTCCCTGTATTCATTGAACATATTTTGCAGGACTTGGTACGGTATGGGGTAATGTCAAGGAGTGATCCGACTTTCCCAAGTGAACCGACTGACATAATCGTCTTCTGTAGTGGTGGGTTCAAGAATATCTTCACTCCGAAATCAGAAGGTTAGGTTAAAGACTACCAGTATTGTTCTTTCACTTTCAATTGTACTGCTGAAAGCTAAATTTCTACAATGACACCACAGGAGAGTTGCTTTCCCAGCTTGTTGACGTGCTGGAGGAGAATGGGGCTAATTACACGATTCTTTATGCTTCCCAACCATCTGGTTTACTGGAGAACCCTTCCAGCTTGCCACTAGGTAGGTATCTTGCAGAGAAGACTAATAAAACTGGCCAGGGCAAATGTGATGGAGAGTGCCTAGTCAAATCAACTCTTCTTGAGGGAACTTTTGTTGTAAGTTCTTTACTTGTACTCTGGTTTCATTACTCCTTAGTTCTATTCTCAGTGTGGGCTGTTCGGCTGATGGTGTCTACGGTGGATAAGCCGGCTGATGCTGTTTTGTTGTGAAAGAAAAACATTGTACCATGTCAGTGTACCTTGTACCCTTGCGTTATATTCTGACATTTGTCTTCAATGTGCAGGGAATAGTGCTTCTTATCATCCTGATATCAGGACTCATGTGTATGATGGGAATCGATACTCCCTCGAGGTTTGAAGCTCCCCAGGAATCTTGATCTCCCTTTGAAGCAGAATCTGGGGGGTTTGACGAGGCACAGAGTGGAGGGACCGATGTTTGTCGGTCTGCACTGTGGATATTATTTAGTTTGACCTTTGAAAGTGCCTCGTGTATTTTACTGAGCCAACTGTTATTTACAATGTGCTCAAATTTTTTGTGTAATATTACTTGTCATGCCTACGGACGTCTAGCTGAGTTATTGCAGAACAAATGTAATGTGCGAGGCTTGCGCTGTACCAGACAGCATTGCCTCCAGTGTTTTCTGTGAATAACCTGAAATTCAGGTAACCAATAAGATGGGTACTATGCATTGAATAAAATGAAATCATGCTATCTGTTTTGATCAGAGGTTGCTACCTTTGCCACATATATTACATAATATCTTGCATCTTGTGCCTCAACTTAAACTGTATACTTTTGCGGTCTCTGATGTCAACATCTGCTTGTGTAACGTGCAGACTGTTTGGCAGGCATTGATCCTTTTATATTACCTTACCTGATGAAAATGCTTGCTTATATTTTCTATCTGGTTATTAATGCTCAGGGCATGTCTGGCCCCCACCTGCGCATGCAGTTTTCTTTTCTTTACTTGCTAATGAATCAACAGGTGCTACTGCTAGACCATTTCAGTCGATCTGCTTGGCTGATTAGGACAGAAACTAAAAGCCACTTTTGTAGCTTTCACTTGTGTAGTTACTGTCATGGCAGCCTTTCCGCGCAAGTGATCACTTGAACGAGTCAGGAGCCAAGCATCATCATCAGTTATATGCTTCTCAAAATAGGATCCAGACATCCAGTCCAGTCTTGAGGTCAATTTGTCCTTTATGCTGGACTCGAAGTACGTCGCGGCGTCGCCTGTCTTAGCTTAGCACTAAAGCACCAAGAAATTTGTGGCTCCTGCTTTATATAAAACTAGGTGAATTCTCCGCATGTTGCCGCGGGTATTGCAAAGGAATATAATTCATGAAGAGAAAAAATATCTAATAGAGACCTTAGTGGCTATGATGTGAACACCTTATATGAAGAGACAGAATGATGTGAACACATTGCATATAGAGAGAAATCATCTAGCAGGGTCAATAATTGAATGCAACTTAATGATTCAATTCTCTACATGTTATCAAATACTACATAAAGGACACTACTTATATTCGAGAAATAAATAATAAAACAAATTGTTTTTATGGCATGTACAAAATGCAGTGTTATTGCTATATATCAGAATGGAAGAAATGAAATATCGGGCCTTTCTCGGCGACTATCTGCAATGGACCCGAACAGATATAATTAGAAAATCATTATAACATTACCGATTGGTAACTGTAACTGGGGCACAGATTTAGACTCTCAGTCAGACAGCCGCACGTTGCCACTGTTCTTTATAGATACAATCACCAACAAAAATTTCTTATTGATATAATTAGAAAATCATTATAACATTACCGATTGGTAAATAATGGACTGCCTTATTTATTTAATCTAGTATTTGCATTAGCTACGCAAAACAAATAGAAGCGCCTATTCTGAACTTACAACGGTTGATTGAAGCTGGAAGAAAAAGACTGCATCTGCAAGCAGGAATAGCTGAATTCTTTCAAGAAGAAGATAAAACTGACACCGATATATACTATTAGCGGCATACGCATGATCCGCGGCAGCAGAGCCTGAGTGCAGCACGGAAGCAAGCTGCTCCTCTTCACATGCCAATATATATATTGCAGGGGCTTGGACAGCCCTTCTCTTCCGGCGACTGCAGCAACGCAAGAGCGCTCGACCTGACCAACATACCGTGTGGACATGCATTCAGAATTGAAGATGATCCTGACGATGGGCTTTTGCCCGGTGGTGTAGATGTAGTAGCACTGCATGCCTCAGGCACATGTAGTAGCAAGGCTCAACAGCCGATCCGAGCGTGCGCAACCACGGCGGTGGCTACGAACGCACGGGGGTACCGCAACTCCGAGCACACGCTCAGTCACGGCGGCGACTATGAGCGAACGCGACCACTGGCTCCAAGTCCAAGCGCGTGGTGGCGCGACGGTTGCGGTGCGAGCTCGTGGCATGATGATGATGATCCGGTGGTGCCTCGAGCGAACATGACCACGGCGGTGGCGCCCAACGCTCGGGACCCGACTATGCACTTGATAGAGCCTCGCCCAATGCTCGGGACCCGACTAATGCACTTGATAGAGCCTCGACTCAAACCACGTATATAGGATTGTGGAGCAGTGACTCATCGAAATCTCATCATGGAGACCTTTGGCATCCCGTATTGAATTAGGAAGGTGGAAAATAATAGAACGATGCTGGACGCAGTTGGAGGAAGAAGCTGAAGAGACATGGGATTCGGGAGGCGGCGTGGAGGACGCGAGTTGGAGGTGGGGTGCGGTCGTGCGGATGCGTTACTTCTCGAGATGGGAATTGGAATTGATGAGGCGTTTTTATACTCTGCTAAGGAGGACGGAGACGTCGTACTATACGGTCCTAGACAGGAGGACGGGAGGAGCACAACCGTGGTGCTGGATGAGAATGGGATTTGATTAGTAAGCTATGGGTCTCATCTGATGATGTGGCTTCATGAGATTGCAGAAAAATATACTAGTGGGGTTTGTTTATATAGAAGTTATAGATGTGTGCATCTTTTTCCTCGTTGATGGATGCGTGTGTTATTTTTGTTTGTAGTAAATAGGAAGACCAGATATTTTCTTTGCACAAAAAAAAAAAAAAAAAACTACTTTTCGGTGACGATTGGAATGGAAAGGGTGGGAATTACCTGAGAACCTTTTTTCACTCGGATACGGGATATGTGTAACAAAGAGCAGCAAATTAAAATTCGACATAATGAAACTTTATACTCTCTCTTTTCTACCGTAAATGATAAGACGTTTTGGCTTTTGTAGATACATTGTTTTTGCTATCTTGAAAAACCCAAATGTCTTATAATCTAGAATGGAGGGGTTCATTGGAAAATATCTATGTTAGAGGATGAGATGATCTAAAAGCGAGCCGCTGCCAATGATTTATTTGTGTTACATCAGCATCAGTAGCATATTAATCTCTTAGTCTTAGATGAAGCACAAGAACAAATAAAAAAAAAATCTTCTTTGCACCTTCTGGTAGCACTTTTTGTTGCTCTTTTCCTCCCTATTGTGCAACTTTTTCTTGGTTGCAGTTTCATTTGTTGACCAACATCTATCCTCACATACCAGTGCTACGGTTTGGATTTGCCACTTGTTCACTCAGTAGCTACTAGAACACGCCAACTAGACCTATCGTCCCATGCTTGCATCAATCTCTTTCTGATTGATTGATTGACACAAACCGGTTTGAAAATGACGCACAGACGAAAACAAATTTGTTCAAGCCTATGCGGCATGTGCATTTGCTCTACATTTTCGTATGGTCGGTGCTGACGACGATGGCGACATGTATGCATTGGTGGCCATACACAGGCTGCCAGATCAGCGCGTGTTAGGCTCTGAGGAACCATGCCGGGCGAGTCGCCTGCAAAAACATTGCTTGTAAGGAAGGCCATGGAAGAAAAATATGATCGCGCGCGAGCCTAATTATATATTTGGACGGACAACGGATCGACACGGAGTTTTTATGAAATTATTGTGAAGGTACAAAGGTACACGATGTGATCACTTCAGAGTAAAGAGATAGTACTCCAGTCTCCAATGGGGAAGTCCTAAAAAAATCTGAACTTGGCATTGCTAACATATTTTAGAGAAAAGTCCATTTGTACAACTCTTAGTTATGGCTTAAGTTCCGTTCTCAACCATTAGCTACGACACCATTCACCTTAACAACGCTTGACTTGAAATGATGCTGACTTTTTTGTGACATGAACAATGGATATTTTATTTTCAAATTTCTAAAGCGCTTTAAGGGTTTTTGAAACTTTCCTAGACACCTTTTCATAAATGAAATAAATAATATATATTTTTGACCAAATAAATAAGTAATACTCATTTCATTATATATTTTTGACCAAATAAATAAGCAATACTCATTTCAGTATATATTATAGTAACTAATTGCTAAGCTAGTGAGCACTTAAACCCAAATAAAACCCATTTCATATGTTGACAAAAGTCCATACTGAATTTATTTAGGTTTTCAATAGTCCTATCTGCAATTGAAACTTTTTAAAAAACAAAGCCATTTATATAAATTAAAGAAACACGGGAACCATAATTTTTTTGGCAAATTACATATTTATTTTAAACATCTCTAAAACAATATCTTATGCAAATTAATTCTCAATTAAAAAAATTTGCACACTCGATTATTTAATTAACTTTTCAAACAAAAGATATGCAAACGATGCTTTGTTTCAATATATAGGAATATAGTCAAGTTATAGATACTCCATATAACGCGAGTGCAAACGATCAAGTTCTTTTTAAGATATGATGTCAATTTATAAAATATAATAACTATTTCAGGTTTAATTTGACAGTGTTTCCAAGTCAATGCTAAGTCACCCACAAATCACCTTAACATTCAACCAAAGTTAATTAAATACGAAAGGTTTTAATAGTTGAGTTTTAATTAAAGCAAAATGTTTCCTAATTGATAGTTGGATGAGATATACAAACTAAAGACATATAACTACTTGCACCGGTTTTTGATGCAGGAGAGATAGGCCCAAATCTTGGCATATACAAATAAGTCACTTTTCCTAAAATACATGTGCCTGAAATCTCTCTTTGGTTTATTAGGCGATAGCATGATCCTTTGATCTTTCTTCAAGATTCATACATCTGATCCATTGGATCTTCATCTTATGGCTTACAGTCGTCTGCATGAACAAATTCAGGCATACAAAAAATAACAAAATAAATCCCATAAAAAGGTGATTGAAAGTAGTTCAATTTGTCCCCACACACTTTTCAACCGTACATAAATATACGTACATATGCAAGTTGATATGAGGGTTTGAAAAGTTGGTTTCAGTACATTAATTAATACCACTTTAATAATAAGATGGTTAATAACCCTAGCTAGTGGAAAGTGGCATATGACTCCGATCCTCTACTGTTTTCAGGTTTCTCTCACACGACTTTTGCACATGATCAAGATCAACAATAGGTGTAAACACAGTTTTGTGCACGGCATCTGTACCAAACAATGTATATTATTATATATATTGTACGTTGGCAACCAAACCAGCCAAGTCATTACGTACTCCAACAGCCCAATTGAGTAGGTACCTAGGAGACCATAGTTAGCAAATGATGAGGTCCTCATCAAGGACTGCACTGCATGCTCAAGTCACATGCGTGCTGACAGTTGATCCATGCATGCATGACAGCATCAGTGCAATCCCAATCCAAGCCAATAGCCAAGCTAGCCATATGGATGTACACTGGCAGCTGGCGTGCATTGCTAGCAGCTGGCACACATCATCACATATATCATATATATTCATATATATACATATATACATAAAGTATCTAGCTACGCGCTTTCTGTGGTGATCCCTCCATTATTTTTCATGTAAAGCTAACGAAAGCATCAAGCAGCTTGTTGAACGGATCACACGGATGGAGCGTGTGACGCCACAACGTGGACTGGGCCTGGATGCGCCGTCCAACATGCCTGCATGCTGTGCACCGACTTACCTGGCTGGATGCCGCATGCACTGCACGTGATCTTCTGACATGATTACCTTGCACCAAGCTGTCTGTGTAGCACGCATCGGCACCTGAGGGACACGTCGCCACGCACTAGCTCCCATTACATCCTGACTTGGGCGCCAAGGTTACAACAACGCAAGCTTTGGCTTCGTCGTCTTTAGTTAGTGACAGATTCCATCAAATGGCTTTTATACATAAATACTTCTGTCATATTGTACTAGTAGCGACTAAATTTATGTCTTGTGAGGATTCTCTGCACCAAGTAGTTTTACTCTAAAAATAAACATTTTTTTATCATCCTTTCGGAGGTTACCACAACTTGGATTTTAATTTTTATTTGACATACATGCACCCATTAAAAAACGCCTAACGCAAACTTCGTATTTAGTTAGTGACGGGTTTAAAGCCTTATTTGGCGCGCATGGCTCATCTAGATCCAGCTTCTTTCTACAATGTGTTGAGTTGGAAAGGGTTAAGGACAAAAATAAGAGTCCGTTTGGAGGGTCGTTTTTGATTCAGAAACTTTATTAGCACCGTAGAAAGTTCTAAAATTGTGGCTCCTACGTTTCATAGTTCATTTTAGCCAATCATAGAGCCAGAGTCATCTTTCATAACTATAACATCTACAATATTACCAACAATATATGCTACAGTATCTTGGGAGATGGAGCCAAAACCCCCTATAAGTGGCCCAGGTCCTAATAGTTTTATTGGATTCTAATTCATTTTAGGAAGAGAGTGCCTATGTAATCTAAAACTCATCCCTTCTAGATTTATATCCTTTATTGTAAACTCGCAAGGCCTAAGCCTTCCACTAAATCGGGATTCCTCCGGGTATTTGTGGAATGAAAATGTAGGTAGGGATCCCGTTTGATCGCCCAAAGTTGACTAAAAAAATTAAGAAGAGAGGTAAAAGAAATATACAATATATATGTCCTGTTCGTTTGGTCTACTAGCGCTTACCGCCGCCGATTCAGTTGTTTTTCTCACAATAAATCAATAGCCACGATTTAAATAGCGCGCTATTTTCGCGCTATAGCGGGAGAAAGGACATGCCGCGGAGCTATTGCTCATTTTCACGCTAAATTGCCGCTATCGTTGTTTCCCTAGATTGTGCTTCTGTCTTTTAGAAACTATGTCAATTTTCAAGTATTTTGGTTTTCCCGTGGATTGTGGATGAGTTATGAACTTATTATTATCATCATATTATGACTTACAAATTATCATTTATCAACTTATATGAATTATTATGAATTCTTTTGCTGTTTTTCCCGAGTGTATTAAAATGGCGCGCTATAGCGTGGCAAGCTATGCGGTGCTGCATCGAATAGCTGCCTAGCGGCGCCATAGCGGCGCATAGCTCCCAGGAAGCCTCGCCGCGAAAAAAATTTAGCGCACGATTTAAAACATAGATCAACAACAATGAGAATCAGCTAACAAAAACGACGTAACAAACAGAGACATAGTGTTGGAGCCGCCTGAGGCGCTGTACTAGACTGGATCTTAAATGTCTTCGTTTCGGGATCTATAGGAATCAAATATCGTTACATTTATCTCGGTTCTCTAGAATGCACTAAAATATCACACCTAGGATTTCGATATATATACACAAAGAGACACAAAAAGGGTATATATAAGTAGTGTTCTTCCACAATATTTGGTTTATCAGTACAAAAGACAAGTATACTATGTATCTGTGATGATGATACGAAAACTATATATAGCACGTTCCAAACCATGTGTAACGTATAAAAGTATATATATCAGCACCAAACTAATAACAAGGAATAAATACTGAAGGACCGGTAAGAGCGACCAGAGGGGGGTGAATGGGAGCTTCAAAAATTTCTTTTGAAATCCAGAGCCTATGTCCTAGATTCACACCCCAAGAACCGAAACACAAAGCAGTAGTGATCACGACCCTGGAGATGGGTGGATGTTCCCTTGGAACACAGCGGATCACTACAAAACAAACCGGAAGCAAATCGGAGACTAAACGAACACGCAGCTGTCGGTAGTACCGGTACTACTGTCGATAGTACTGGTAGAGAGCCACCGGTAGTACCGGTGCTATAGTCGGTAGTACCAGTAGTACAAACGAAAAACAGCAACTCGGGTGCACTGTCGGTAGTACCGATACTACTGTCGGTAGTACCGACCGGGTGTCACCGGTAGTACCGGTGCTACTGTCGGTAGTACCGGTAGTACAAAAATCTGCACGAACAGAATGCTCGAAAATCGCCTCCTCCAAGATTCGGCCCAAACTTTCTCAAATCGAAACCTCTTGCAACCAAATCTAGGAATGTTGTTGCTTATGCGTAGGAGAGCCTATCTTCGAAGATCATCGGCCAATTCGAAGTGAGGAGGGAGAAATCAAGAAGGAGATGAAGAAAAGCCGTTCTTGGACAACCGGAGATAAATCCGCATGGATCTTTGATCTCAAGAGGAACTAGCATGATTCCTTCGGTGGAAACATCACTCTTGTGTCATAGATCGATCCAAGGGAGAAAGAACGAGCCAAAACGATCCCAAAACGAAGAAATCACGCGATGAACACAAGGACCTCAAGTCAACTCGGAAAGAACACAGATTCCATCATAGGAAAACACAGGCACAAGCAATTACTCCCGGAGGAAACATCGAATACTCGGCGATCCGCTTGCCACACACTGGTTCGAGTACAAATCGAAAGATTTGCAGACCTCTCTCTCACACAAAGAACTAAAGGAAGGGAAAAACCTAAAGGAAAAATGGAAATAGCAGAGGTGAGGGGGAAGCAGAGCCCTCATCCCTTATTTATGGAGAGGGCAAGTCTATTTTACATTCCTTCTTTGCCCTTGGATACATGAAGAGCCACACCACTTAGCCAGGGGCATAAGGGTCCAACTCAGGCTTCACTTGATCCGACGGCCACCGCGCCTTCTCACCGGTAGCCTTGCTTCCAAGCAATCTCCCCGATGCCGCCACGTGTCGTCCGTCCGCACCGGGACCTCCGCCCCCGGTTTTGAGGCGCAAACCAGGGAAACCCGCCGCCGATGGTTTTGAGGCGAAACCACCAAACCCTCCACGAGTAGCGTAGCCCGTACGCGTCCCCCGCCGTGTACACTTGCGCTCGTCGATGTCCCCGGTATCGGCCACCACGGCCGGCCGCCCGGTCCTCAGTCCTCGATCCAAGCCTCACGTCCGCCCTTCACCGCACCCGGTCCGTCAGCACGGCACGCCCTACTTGATCTTCACCGGCCGTCGACCACCGTCTCCGAGCTCGACACCTGCAGACAACATGAGCCAAGAGACACCATTGTTTGACACGTATCCGCGTGCCATCGGTTAGTAAGAACACACACACGCCTTGTGTTGGCATGTTGACAATCACTCAACACACAAAGGTCCACACAATGGTTATGGTAAAAGCCATGTGTCCTCAAATACTCTCACCAACAAACTGAATCACTGTTACTCATTATCGTCCTCTCGCTACCAGACTAATTAATGAATCAAGCAACCAACAAAACTGCCACACAACTACTAACACAATCCATCACTAAATTTTCAGCAGCAGCTAGCATTACTTGCTTGTATGGTAACCTGCAGCATAATTTCCCCCGTAGTTCCCAGCAAGCCTCTGCTGCAGCACAATATTCTGTGAATTATGCTGCACAATTCCGGCCGCCGCAGACGCGGAATTCGGCAAACCAGCGGCGAAGTTCGGAGGGGCGACGCCGCCGCCGCCTAGAGCTTTCGCCACCATTGCCTGGTGGTGCAAGCTGTAGTTCGTCCCCATTGCTTGTTGGTCAGCCGCGTGACGAAGCATGTTCCATGACGCGTTGTCGTTGTTGTTGTTCGTTCCGGTCGCTGCTGAGTTGGTCATGGCCGCCGCCGCGTGCTGTGAGTTGGTGCCGCCAGTCGGCAGGCCGACGAAGCCACTACTCGTAGTCGTCGTCGGTGTTGTCATTCCGGTGGCGGCGGTGGTGGTGTGAACAGGATAGGTGTAGTCAGCGTTGTACGGCAGCGCGGCGGAGTTGAAGTAGCTCGAGTAATCCAGCAAGGAGTCAACGAGGAACTCGTCGCCGCCTTCGGCAGCCTCAACGGAGCTGACGTTGGGCGTTCCGGCGGCGGAGGAGTAGTGCTCCTTGCCGGCGGCGGTGGCCTTGTTCGTACTGCTGGCCTCTTCTCCCCCTTTGTGGTGCACCTTGCACACGACCCATTCATCCTGAACATAATAAAGCAAACTGAGAACATAGAAAGGAGGAAAAATAAGCTGCAAAAGGCACGATTTTTCAACACGACCAAGAATAACAAGTTGTGTGTTGTTGAAGTGGCAGCAGTAGAACTGAACCACACGTTACTGTTACTACCTTGGGATTGAAGCGTAGGCTGGAGTCGTTGGTGATCCTGGACTTGCCGTCGAGACGAAACTCGTGCATCACCCAGTTGGTCTTGGTGCCCCTTGGAGCCCTGCCCATGTAGAACACCAGCGTCTTCTTCATCCCCACCAGCTCACGCCCGGGCTGCTTGAAGATCTCCCTGTCCTTGCCCGTGGCCTTCCAGTAGCCCTCCTTGGTGGCGCGGTTCGTCCGCGTGCCCGTTGGGTATTTCATGTCCTTATGGCAGAAGAAGTACCACTCTTTCTCACCCATCTTCGCCTTGCCTAAGAAATGTCAACATAAATGGGGAAAATCAATGAAACATTATATATAGCTCAAATCATCTATCCACATCTACATGTAAAGAGAATAATAAACAAATAAAATCAGTAATACGTGTATGTAGCTTACTTGGGAGATCCCATGGCTCGCACTTGTTGAGATCCACCTCGCCGATCGCATACGGTTCGAAGCTAGGGTTCAAGAACTTCTGTAGGAGGTAGCTGGTGATGACCTCCTCGTCTGTCGGATGGAACCTGAATCCAGGAGGCAGGAACAGGTCGACTCCATGCTCTGATTTCACACTACGCTCCACCATGGCCGATGATCTCTTGAAGGACTACTATGGACTATGCTGCTTGACTAGGAACAGCAGAGAAAAAGGCAGCAGAAACAGAGCGAGCGAGCGAGAGAGCTAAGCTTTCTAGAGGAGGAGGAGGATGCTTGTGGGAACAAGAAAGGTGGAGGGAATCAATAGAAAGGGAGAAAGAGAGGAGGAAGCCAAGTTTTATAGTGCTGTGGTGACGGAGACCTGATCCTTGCTCTGGAAGAGGCCTGCCAGCCTCCTATGGCTTGCCTAGGAAGGAAAGTCTTCACACGGTTTTGATTAATTAGGACAAAATAATAAATATATTATTAGTGAGCTAGGTCTAGTTCACTGTGTATCAATTGGCTAGGTCTAGTTAATTGAGGCATCATATGAGTAGTGGCCATGGGATCAGAATTAAGATGTGTCGATGTGTCATCAGATATATACAGTATATGGTGATTTAGTTTAGCATTTACAGATTTGTCTTTTTCTTTACAGTGGTGTGAGTGTGACAGCTATTTACAGCTGGGATGGGGTGGGGGAGTACTAATAACTGAGTAATTGTCACAAAGGCTTCTGAGGTAGGCCACTTGACTCATTTTTTTATTTTAATCATAGGTTGCTCTAAAACATTATTATGTATATAGTGCATAGTAGAAATATTTATTCGTTAAATTGATGATATGTAAAGGAAAATCTATTGGCCCTATTCGATTGATAGTTTTTGTGGTTGATAAGTCGACTAATACTATTTATTATGAGAGAAGTGAACAGTGCGATTGAATTCCTCACATTACAAAATTTTGTGGCGCAGTATGTGCCGAGGAGTACTCTTGCTCTATCTTTAGTGATATCCACCTTCACAAATACCTCTAGTGATATATATAGATTTTGCATGCCTTCTGGGCTCTACAACCTATAGGAATAGTGTATTTGGGGGAGTTGATAGCTTGTGTGTGTGTGTGTGTGTGTGTGTGTGTGTGTGTGTGTGTGTGTGTGTGTGTGTGTGGGGGTTTGGGGGGAGGGCATCATGGTTTGTTAAGGACTTATGGTTAGATGATCGTGATTGGGAAGAGTAGATGTGCGCGGCGTTGAGATGGAGCCTCGCCAAATCGCCAGAGTTGGGGATGATGATGCTAAGCTAACAGGAAGGTGTGTAAGGTGGTCGCGGAGAGGTGGAACACAAAATGGTGATGATGGCTAGCAAAAACATTATGATTAGGGTTTGGGAGAACCTTTTTAGACAAAATGAAATCTATCCTGGATGTTGACTTGAAATCAGACATATGAGAAACTACCAAAATTTAGTGGAACAATCCCGCAAAGAGTATCATTCTCTAGTATTTTCCTAAGTTAATATCTATGATACCAAATTAATATCATCGGATTCATTTTAAAATATATCTTTATAATAAATCTTTTTCATGTCATAAATGTTCATACCATTTTCTATATACTTGGTCAATGTAACGGCATGCTTGATACTTTCCTAAATCAACATTTGTGATACCAAATTAGTATCATCGGATTCATCATTTTAAAATATATCTTAATAGTAAATATATTTTGTGTCATAAATGTTGATGCTTTTTTCTATAAACTTGGTCGATGGTAGTCCCGCCATGCGGTATTTTCCTAAGTCAACATCTATGATACCAAATTAATATCATCAGATTCATTTTAAAGTATATCTTTATATTTTAAATCTTTTTTGTGTCATAAATGTTGATACTTTTTTCTATAAACTGAATTGATGGCATATTTTTTTTTTGAATTGGGACAACACAAAATATTTACTGTTGAATTATAGATAGAGGTATTATTTGTCATCTTTATGGGTGAGTGCCAACAAATTTAATTTGGCACATGAAGGGGGGGGTGTTGATGTGACAGGGTAACCGTCATCACTGTGCATGGGTGAAAAGAATTAACCGTCATCACTGTGCAGGGTAATCCCAGACGACTAATAAGCCCCGTTTCTTCCCTTTCCCTTGAGAATTTTTCTATACGCAGAAGAAATTCTAGTTTTGGGACAGATCGGCGAAGTTTGTCCAGGTCATTCGCACATATTTTTAGTCAAGTATACCGGTAGGAGATGTTGATTTGTAATTCATTATATTAGATGTTTCGGCAACTGGGGTACGGTTCGGTTTCTTGGTAATTGCCATCTCTTTTGACGAAACGGATGGGCGCGTAGCTGTCGCTCTCAGCCTGCATTCATGGCCGGATTCATTCTTTGCCAAGAGGCGCCCGCAATATTTTATACTATGTTTTATACCTCGTCAATTTTCTAATCATTTTCTGTGTGTGTTTTCATTTTGGGTCTTGAATCGATCAACCACCGTGCATGTGCGCATATATTGGAATTCATTCGTAGTCCAGCAAATGAAACTTATCCCGTGTTGGTTTTAACTTATTAGCCCTGCTTATAAGCCTCGGTATAATATTTCTCTCACAACAAAATAACATCAGCAGAAATTATCAGCCAATGCAAACTTACTAGTAGTTTTGGCAACTTTTGAAAAAGAAGAATAGGAAGAAGAAGAGAGAGAAAATCTACTTGTTGAGTTGACAAATACATGACTGACAGAGTGACGACAGATTGGATCTTTCCCTTGTAGTATGCTGGTCAGAGATAGCCCCAATCCCAATGATGGAATGACGGCTGTTCACACAGGCCACCATGGAAGAACCGAACTGAAACTGGTCATGGTCAGCATGGGATTCCAGAACCTCATCGCCTACTAGGGCACGTGCATGCATGCTGTAGCTTTAACTTGGTCCAGAGTGCACAGTGCTTGTACGCACGCGCCGTCCATCTGCCTGGATGATCTGGCTGGCCCCGGCCAGCCGGACGGTGGTGGTGTACCAGTACGGTGTGCTGCTGGATAGATTTGGCGGCCAGCCGGCGCCGGAGTTCAAAGCAGATCTTGACCCGTCCAGCTAGGCTTTGCTAGACAGACAGACTGATGATATGAGATGATAAGCTCATCTCCGTACATCTGTGGAAAGTAAGAGTAGTTGTTGGCATAGTTTTTTTCTTGATTCGTGTCGAAAAGATAAGCTCATCTCCGTACATTTATGTAAACATTTTTGTACTCATTCTTTCATTTAATTAAAAAAAAGTAGGCCGGGGCGGCCTCCCCGACCAATTCGTGAGATATGTCTATAGGGCCGATCACACTGTTCTTCTTTTATGACAAAAAAAGTACAGTGAAAATAAACCTATTACAACTATTGGACTATACTGTATATAGGACTATAGTCTCACGATATGTCTATAGGGCCGATCACACTGTTCTTCTTTTAGGACAAAAAAAGCACAGTGAAAATAAACCTATTACAACTATTGGACTATACTGTATATAGGACTATAGACTCTGTTTGGATTTATTATTAATAATACTTAGCTAACTAATACTTCCTTCGTATAATATTTAAAAGTCATTTAGAACAGCAACACAATCTTCAAAAGTACAACTTTGACTTCTTGTTTTCATAAAAATATTTATACAAAGAGGAATATATGTATACTTAGGGCAGTCCCAATACAAAACTCTATCACAGAGTCCAAGACTATTTATTATACTATATTTATGGTATTTTGCTTGATGTGGCGCATATTTATTGAAGAAAGAGTGAGAAAAACATGACTCCAAGTCTTATTTAGACTCGAGTCCACAATGTTCGAGATAATAAATAAGTTTAGACTCTATGATAGAGTCTGCATTGGGACCTCCCTATATGAAAGTATTTTTGAAGATAGATCTATTCATATAATTTTCATATTTTCAAACTCAATGATTTAAAAGTTACTTGATGGTTTATATTCCCAATGTTTAACTCAAACCTTATCCAAAATAACTTCTAAATCCTATAAGGGGAGTATCTCGTTATCTTTAGGAATAGTCACTATGTTTTGGTCCATTTCGGAAGTAAAAAAAATGATGGCGTTTTAAAAAATATGGCCCCATCACTTCAAAGCTTAAGGAAAATCTTAAGAGAATTTGCTTGGGTTATTCTCGAGCAAAAACAAGATAAATAACGCCTGCAATTACCCAATGGCTAGAAACCCATGTGTAATTTATATGATCTTTTTTTGTCTCATAAGACTCGTTATAAACTCTATTTCTTTGAGTTAATAAAAATCTAGTAGGAGGCAACCCCTCATGTTACATAAAAAATGTATCTCGTTATCTCATTTGATCAAGAAAGTGTGATAGTTGTTATCTAAAGTTCTAGTTAACAATTAGCTGGTCTATTATCTATACCTATTTGGATCTAAAAAAGACAATTATTAGCAGATAACTACTATCCATAGGGATCCAATAGGGCCATAGCTAGTTGTGTTATTAGTGTCATGTTAAACTTATATCTTCATGAGTTTATTCATGTATATATGTGTTATTAAAGGAAAAAAGATCCATATATATACTTATGCAAGGCCACCTTCCAATTTGCATCACTCCACATACTTCGGTTGTATACTTTTGTGTAATATCAAAACTTGAACTCTTATATTAGAACGGTTCAGCGGTTCCGGTTGTTCCTATAGACCTGGGGTGCTTGTAAGAAGCACGTCATTTGTATTGTTACATCTTTTTTCTTAAATACAATGATTCATAACTCTATTGTGTATTCGAGAAAAAATATACATATACTTCTTTCTATGAAACCGTCTACTATATGAGCATGGTTGGTGTCCCACAACCCGAATGAGGCCACATGATCGATGTGATACAGGTCAAAGGAACATATTATATATAGGATAGGATATGGTGTGATGGAGACACTCCACGTACGATCCTGATGGCTGATTAGCTAACTAAGTACGCAATGTCCAGCTAAGCTAGCTCAAAGCAGGGAGATGATGTCCGCCATTAGAGCAATTTCAACATTTTGACTAAAATCCCCCAAAAAGCCTGGTTTTGAGGTTGGACCGTTGGAAAGAAATGTTAGAAAAAAAAAGTGTCTCCTTCATTCTAAGAGTGCCCTATTTTTGGAGCCAAATTAAAACCGGTGGTACCACCTAGAATTAATCGCTCAAAATCGCATGAGATGCCAAGCCACCACCAGCCGGCTAGGTTGGCCTAAGCTTGGCCATGACCATGAATGGCTAGGGTTGACGGGAGGATAAGATTACGTTCCATGGTTGAGCAAGGGCGGCTAGCTACAGGACGTATGAGTCACAATCCTTCGTTTTTCCCAAAGGTAATCAGATAATTCATCATCCGATGATGATTACAAATTCATTTATTGTGATGCAAATAGTGCAAACATTTTTGCAATGTCCATAAGAAAACATGGATGCTCTGTTGCTAGACATGTAGTGCTTCATAGGGATAGAGAAGGTGGGCAGCCAAGAGTGTATCAGGATTACTTGGCTGATGATCCTACTTGCCTGCTAATTTTGGATGCAGGTTAATGCACATCTCATTTCTTAAGGAGTCATAAGTTCGACTAGAAATATGAAAATATTATCAATATTTGTGTCTTCAAATAACTTTATTATAAAACTATACTCTATACTCACTCTAATGATACTTATTATATATTATAAATATTAATGCATCTTTGTATAATTTAGTTTAAGTTTTAAAAGTTTGTCATTTATTTTGGGACGGAGGAAGTATATGTTTATTTGGTTTAGTCAAATCCTATACATTGTAATGCAATATGGAATTCCAGTTATTCTTTATTTTTATTTTAGAATAACTTGGGATCTATCTATATCTCTTATAGAGCTAATCCACACTTCAAGTTTACCTCAACACGTAAGCCATCCGCATCATTCCCCACTAATGTCCATATCATCTTCCACTAAATCTATATCTTTTATAAAGCTAGTCCGCACTACAAGTTTATCTAAACATGTAAGCCATTAACATCATCCCCACTAATTCTTCGCATCATCTTCCACTAATAACACTTATAGCCATGTCATCCCACTATTTTTCCAACCTCTTAACTGCAAACTAACCATATTAGCTCTACTTAATTTAATTCAAAATTTTCACAATCCCAACAGCAACACGCGGGGTATTACGAATGCTGTCAAAAATCATGATAGTCACTTGGTGTACATGAGAAATCCTACAGGTTACACACTTTGATTAAGTTGCTTTAAGAAAGTCGTTGTGGCATTCTGTATGCTAAATTTGGAGTGGAGTTCCGGCAGATGCTATTGGTGAGTAGTATGTTTATATTCGAGATAGTACTACTACAGATAGTCTGAGAAGGTTTGCTAGTACAGTGACTGATGTTCAAAAAGTACAGTGGTTGAAACTTTTTTAACATAATTATTTGAGATCGCCTTTCATTCCCAGAAGGGCTTTTTTTGCACAACCCAAGTCCTCCATACCGTTCCTACAATAGTACAATGAGTCGCCAGTGAACTGTAAACATTACTTAAATATGATGTTCTTGATACGATATAAATGAAAATTCAGGAGGCGAGATATGTAGACCACAGGAGAGCGAGGCCTTCGCTAGGCTCAGTTTGCCGGCAGATCAGCGCCTTGGTGCAGACAACTCACCAGTAGAACAGAGCATTCGGCAGAGTAGTGCTTTGGTGCAGACTATGCCATGGTATCCTCAATGTCTGAATGTTAAGTCTAGACTGTAATTGTTCTGAACTGAATGCTACTCCAAAATGTAATTATGACATTTGATCCTAGAATGTCTTCTTGCATGTATGTATGCTCTCTGAATATGCAGTGGTCTCTAATATGATTGTGAGCTCCCTGAGATTAGTTTCCAATGAGTTGTCATCAGTCAGCAATACGAAATGGGTAACTTACATGACGGAACTGCTTAATTGACTTGCTTAAACTGAAACAAGAACAGGACTGCACACTACATTGAGACTGAAATACACTGCAGGTCAGGTGGCTAAATTCAGTATGGGAAAATGCTCTATAACTGATTACCAAATGGCAAAGTATGAGACTAGTGGATAGATATGCTGAGTTGCTGACCGTATTACATGGCGTCATAGCTAGAGAAGAGCTTATATGAAATTGAGATATGCACATATTCCCTTCGATCCTCGGGAATGTCAGATTCTATTTAAAGAGCAGATCTAACATACATCTTCATTGAGTTGCCTCTTCCATGGCAAAAGAGGACGCTTGATCAAAGCAAGAGACACTGTAATCAAGCAGCTCTGCTACAAGCAATGGGTGCCAATAATCTACAAGACATCCGATGCCGAAGAGGATTCGGGGCTGAGCTCGTGGAAAGGCCAGAGGCCCAGGAAAGCAAAGCATCAGGGTGACCGAGCCGGCCTGGGTGAACCACATCACAAGATAGTTTTCACCTAGCAAATATTTTATACACACACATTTAGCACATGAAAACTAAAGAGGAAAATGTATATATATTTGGGTATTTTGTTATAAAAAATTTAGAAATATTACAAATATAAAAACTAATTTTATTGGTTTTAGGAACAAATTTTGGCTATGAACATGTAATGTTTATGTCTTATAATATTCTTCAAAATTCTAAATTCTAATACTTAGTATATAGTACCTTATTCTAAAAAGATGAAATTTTGGGATTGGATCGAGACAATTTTTTTTTGAACATGGATCGAGACAAATTTGCTTAAATATGACACAATTCATAAAGAACATTGTTAACATTTATATAGCTGTATACAGGATCACACGTTTACAAGCGAGCGATGATTTTTTTTTTTATTTTTTTAGCAGAACAAGCGAGGATGATGGCTAGCTAATTCTGAGTAGGGAGCAAATTTTGGGTCCATACATATAGCCCATTTGTGGTATTGAACTGGGCTGCTGAGCATTATGGCCCATATACGTTAGGCCCGGTTACTTACTCTCGATCCAGGACGTCATTTTAGCATGTGAAGTTCAAGGCAAAACTGTCTGAACACAGGGGCACCGATTACATTAGGAACCCCATCTATCGTCATGATTACACAAAGCTGAATCACAGGATCAGAACTGCTACGTGAGTTCATGTGACTGCAAGCAACCAATTGTAAATTATTAATTATTAATGGCTAGTGGCTAACTAGTTCATTCTAGAAACGGAATAATCAACCCCCGTTTGACATTGCAGGTGCAATTCAAAGAGATCCTAGTAAGCTCCAAAACCTTTCATTAGCAAACTAGCTAGCTTTTCATGAGCACGCTTGGAGCGAGATAATCTATGATATGTTCTAGGGCATGACTTCAGCAACAACGATCTTGGACCTTACCTTCCTCCTCTGTCTTTTCTACTTTCTCATCATCTGCCATCATCTCTTTGAAGCTCTAGAGTCTAGACTAGCTATATGACCTTATTTAATTTGGCAGAGAGTTTGGTATTTGTATCATCAAGAAATCTCATTTCTAGAGCTAATGGTACATCGAAGGTGTTCAAGTTTATCGCTTTGTTTATAGTTAATCTACTTAAATCACTATTTAGTTTCGAAATTTGGATCAAACTTGTATCTCGAAGCTGGAGTTGTGCCAAATAAACCGTATATATCCTTGCCAAGCATTTTAAAAAAAATTGGATCAAATTCCTTATTTCAGACATCGTCCTCTTTCGAGGAGAATAAACGTATTGCAAAGAATGTGACGGCTACTACCAACACAACACTAACACTACTACACTAGCACATATTTCATAAGGTACATGTAGCCATAGACATCAGAATATCGATCCGAACAACACATCATTGATGTATATAAGATGACCTATATCTGATCAGGAAGGCAGTTTGGAGATATGGATCGGAGCAGTTGGTGGCACCTGTCATACTGCCATGGTTAGGTTGTTCAAATGCATCTGACGACCCCATGTTGCAGATGACTGCAGCTAATAAGTAAAATTTGTTGGCGATTGCTTCTAAGTATGGGTTTGCAGAGAGAGGTAGATCGGTCATCTGTGAAAGCAAAGTAATTAAAAAATACAGCTGCATTGTTTGCATTATCTTCTTGTACTGCAGGTACCCAACGACGACTGATTGTGTGCGTACGAAGGAGCAAGCTACAAGCTAAGCATAAACAAATCGCTGTCTCCGATGAGGAGACTTTGTAAACCAAATGGGAGCGGATCAACCAAACCCCATATAGGGCTTATCCATGAGGTTCTCCATGTCATCTATGTGGACCATCAATAACCAGGAATGCTTATATTATATGTTAGATATGTAAATAAACAACAAGTGGCATTCCAGCAACGTGCGCCGCCGCCGTCGTTGTCCTCCCGGCGTGCCTGCTGCCATTAGAATATCACTATCACCGGTGATGACGTTTTGCCATTGCATTGGTCCACCTCACGCATCTATTCGCACGCATGGACGTTGACCTTTGCGTGTGACCTGTCTACATGCTATGCAAGTATTCGTGGACTCTCGGGATTTAAACCGGCCGGTTCGTTTGTCCTGATTTAATTCCTGAAGCATAGTATTTGTTTCCTGGACATTGGTTTCATCAGTGACCAAAATCTAAATCAGCAAGAACATCATTCGTGATGTGGAATTACTATGGAGTATATATACACCCTTTGTCCATCAATGTAAGACAATAGATTTGTCAAATGAAATTGATGCTTAATGTTTATTTACTGTATGCTCCCTCTGTTCATCAATGTGCAAATTAGTCAAACTAAATTCATGCACGTTTACTGTATCATATTCAAGCGTGCTTACTGTATAAAAATTGGGCCAATAGATTTGATTTGTACCTAAAGTACTTTCAACATGATGTTGATTTATTTCATAACTATTGACACAATATATTTTAAGAAAGAACCGGTCAAAATCTACTCTGCGTGCAACACAACTATTTCTACCCATTGCGTTGATGGGTACACGTCAAGATAGCCTAGCATCAACGGCACACACAAGCTAGGACAACACATTCACTGACCATGTAGTACGTTTTACACCGAACCATCCGTAGCCACAACGGGACAAGCAGGTAGCAACAACCAGCCAAGGCATATTCCAATGGAACAGCTATGGATTCAACCATCTAACTGGCCGGATAAGGCATACCAATTAAGCAGCACATGCAGAATACAAATACTGCTATATATAATTGAAGATAGTACAAGAAACGTGGTCGTCGTTCATTGGACCACAGGTGGCTTTAAGTCGTAGTACAACGCCTAATTTACAATAAAATATTTTACACTAAAAAAATGGAAAGAAAATACTCTAGAGAAACTCAATTTGAATTGTGCGTTCCGGTCACAAGCAAGCGTCCAGTTCTTCGTCTCTGTGGATCTCCTCATCTCCAGTTGTCCACAGATCCTCTCAGTTTTGAACATGGAAAAAAATTCATGTTCCTGCGTTTCTCTCATGTGTAAAATTAAAACTGCGCTGTGAAATTCCTGCAAGATTCTTATGAAATTCCTGTGTTCCAAACAGGCTACTAGATACTAGCTACTACTGCATCTCCAGGAACGGGTAGCTCAGCAGGCTGCTGTACTGAAACAGCCCACTCGTGTCCACTACCTGCTGGTTGCAGTAGCTGCTGTTCTTTGAATCACTTTCTGGCAGCACCTTCAGTTTCCTAGACTCAGCTGCGCCATCGTCCATGGCGGCTGTCATCGTCATCCGTTTCCTCTTGTTCACACCGTTGTCATAGTTATTGGCAACGACAAAATCTGAACGTGCCGTGGTTGTGTGTGGCAGATTTATCAAGTTGTTGTTGTTCAAGTTGTTGTTGTTGTTATAGTTCAGTGCTTGGTGTGTTTGTGTAGTTGGGTAGATTAGAGGAGGGTTCTGCTGCGGCAGAGCAAGGTCATCGCCGCCGTCGAGGATCTGCGAGAGCGCCGAGTAGTCGATGCTGTTGAGCAGGTCGGTGAGCGAGCACGACTTGGTCATCGTCAGCGTCCGATGGAACTGGAACTGGTCGTGCTCGTGCTCAACAGATTCTGACTTTGGGGATTCTTGCTCCACCGTGGAAGATCCTTCCTGCTGCTCCTGCTCCGACGACAACTGGAAATCATTGCTCTTCTTGTGGATCCTGCACAGCACCCAGTCGTCCAGCTGAAAACGTAGACGAACACATGTCAGCTAGCTGTGCAAGTAACTGCAAACCAAGCAATATTCAGGTTCAGGATCTCACGAACCCTCATGGATGATCCTGCTCTGCGCTTGGCCGGCGTGGCCTTGCCGTCGTCGGTGGTGGTGACGAGGCGGTACTCATGCATGATCCAGTCGGTCTTGACGCCCTTGGGCGGGCGGCCGCCGTAGAAGACGAGCGCCTTCTTGACGCCGATGTGGCGGCCGGTGGGCGTGGACACGATGGCCTTGTCGGTGCCGGTGGCCTTCCAGTAGCCCGACCCGGCGGCGCGGTTGGGGCGCGCGCCGTTGGGGTACTTGCGGTCCCGCGGACTGAAGAAGTACCACTCGCTCTCGCCGAACAGCGCCTTGGCTGAAAGAAATTAAACACATAGTTGATCTCGTCAGATTAGCTAGCTAGGAGAAATAAACTATGCTGATGGATGGATCATATGGCGGATGGATGCGTTGGTTTTGGTTGGGTGGGTAATTACCTGGGAGATCCCAGGGGTTGCACTGGTAGATGTTGACCTCGGCGATGATGGGGACAGGGGCGGGATGGAGTTGGCCTGGTTCATGAGGTAGTGGACGATGAGCTCCTCGTCCGTGGGGTGGAAACGGAACCCGGCTGGCAGGTTTAGGTTTGGAGCCACTCTCGGGCTGCTGCTGCTAAGGCTAGGGCTCGACGACATGGCCATGGAAACAATTAACAATGAATATGCTAGGTCACCCACTGATCAATTTGTTCACTGCAACTGGAGAGAGAGACTAGAGAGCAAGAGAGAGAGACTGAGAGAGTCTCGAGGGAGATGAGAGACTAGCAAGAGTCTTGAAATTTTTGAGATGGAGGGTCTGGGGCTCCGTTTTATAGACGGCTTGAGGAGGCCTGCGCGGTAGATCGATGAGAGTGTGCTGTGCGCGGTAGGTGTGGTGGATTGGGACGACGACGTCGTGCATGGGCAGAACGGGCAATCGCCACCGGCCAGCCGTCGATTGCCCAGCCTCGTACGGGACCGGCACCCGGTTTCACACGTAAACAAACCGGATCAAGTACGGAATTCACAGTAAGTTAATCAAACTTGTTTAGAATACGATTATACGGTGGCGTCAAACACGGGGTGATAGAATGGGGAGGTGGCGAGTGACCGGTGTGCCCTTGGGCCCGCGGTGATCGGCGTGGATCCACGTAGGACACCCGTGTGCGAGGGTTCAAGGGGAAGAACGTGGATGGATAACCCAAGGTGAAACAATTGTTTTTTTTTTTTTTTTTTGACGACGACGATGCGGATCGAGGAGGGCATCTACGGTTTTTTTTTTTTTTGACGACGATGCGGATCGAGGAGGGCATCTACGGCGCCGGCCGGCCGGGGCCGGCCACCGGGCCACGTGTCGAGCGGCGCTGCCCGCCAATTATATGCGCGCGCGCGCCAGTTTGGGGCAGCTTCGCGTGGTCACGACGTACGCCTACGCGTACGCTTCGACGTCGCTGGGAGTAGCAGTAGCTCGATCGTGGCTTTTGACTGGCCCTCTATGTTTTCGTGAGGTTCGATCGATCGGCCTCTGTGGGGCCATGGGGTGGGGTGCGGTGGTGGGTCGCCTTGTGGAAACATATGGGCTGCTCTGTTTCGAGTAAAAAAAATATATCATTTTGGTTTCCATTCACGTCTTCATACATGCTTGTTTAATTTCGTTGTTTGTATGTAAGTCACTCGTCATCAGGAGAAAACTCAAGAGAGGACCTTGTATGGTTCCTGAATTCCAATTCCAACAGGGAAGAGTTGGCGAAAGTGGTTGACCTTAGAGTAGGGATTCCACAAAACTACTTGTTGTTAGTCGGTGGACTCACAAAAAAACAAAATTAAATAACACAGGGCTAAACTTTAGTAGTTGTCTAAAGCTTAAGTTTAGTCGTTCCACTAACAACTAGTCCTGATGATCCACCAAACAAACCCTAAAACACAAAAAAGATTACATATTGGTCAATAGTGGCAATTTTGTTGTTAATTAATTATCACCATAATTTTGGATGGCATCCAGGGAAGACAGTGTCATTGGAATTACAACCACATATTTTTTTGGGTTCAACACGTAATATATAAGAAAGTATTGAGATACAATCTCTAACGCAAATTTATCAAAATTTTTCTCTATTATGCTCACACTTGTGTTCTTACTTCTTACCTTGAAGACACAATATATGGGCAAAAAGATCTAGAAGGCGTTTGGTTCTCCATCATCCTTTGCCACATGAAAGACAATTAATAATAAGGCGCACTACACCACAAAAGGTTGTTGCTTGGTTCAGCAAAACGTTGTGGTAACCACGGGCTTTTCTAGTGTACGTAGAATCCCTGGCTTCCATTTTTTACACCGCAAGTTAGGCGTCGCCATAGTGCGGCGTGGCATGCTGTGGCTGGAAAGCAAACAAGCCCGTTCATTCATGTGTTACTCGCTTCACCATCATATATACCTCATAATCTGAAGGGAATGAAATTAAATAAAATTGAATGTGGTATTGTCTAAATCTTCTTAGCTAAACGACTAGGGTTGTTACTTCTTACTTGAAAAAAAATTGAATCGAAAAGTTTCACTTAGAAACGAGCTTTTATATACACTATATTTCAAGTTGGAGTGAGTCGACCATCATGACCACCATTGTGCAGCTTACCACAACTGAGGACACATGGTTTTTCCATAACCACTGTGTGGACCTTTGTGTGATGAGTGATTGTCAACATGCCAACACAAGGCGTGTGTGTGTTCTTACTAACCGATGGCACGCGGATACGTGTCAAACAATGGTGTCTCTTGGCTCATGTTGTCTGCAGGTGTCGAGCTTGGAGACGGTGGTCGACGGTCGGTGAAGATCAAGTAGGGCGTCCGTGCCGACGGACCGGGTGCGGTGAAGGGCGGACGTGAGGCTTGGATCGAGGGACCGAGGACCGGGCGCCAGCCGTGGTGGCCGACAGCTGACATCGACGAGCGCAAGTGTACACGGCGGGGGATGCGTATGGGCTACGCTACTCGCGGAGGGTTTGGTGGTTTCGCCTCAAAACCATCGGGACGGCGGGTTTCCGGTTTGCGCCTCAAAACCGGGCGGAGGTCCCGTGCGGACGGACGACACGTGGCGGCATCGGGGAGGTTGCTTGGAAGCAAGGCTACCGGTGAGGAGGCGCGGTGGCCGTCGGATCAAGTGAAGCCTGAGTTGGACCCTTATGCCCCGGCTAAGTGGTTTGGCTCTTCATGTATCTAGAGCGAAAGAAGGAATGTAAAATAGTCGTAAATGCCTATAAATAAAGGATGAGGGTCTCCTTCCCCCTCACCTCTCCACCTCCTGTTTTCTTTCTCCCTATAGGCAGTAGTTTTCCCCTCCTGCTAGTGTTCTTGAGAGAGGCAAGAACCTGAACAAATTCGTCCATGGTTTGTGGGATTTTTGGCAAGGAAGTGAGGCCCTAACCTCACCGTGACCTCTCTGGTCTTTTGGAATCAAGTCTGTGATTTCGTTTTGGCTCTGAGCTATGTTTTATTCCTGCTGCTTCTTTTTTTCGTTCGTAGATCCGATCTCTGTTTCCTGGAGCTTGGGCGACTTTCAGCCAATGATTTCTTGAGAAATTGTTCGTAGCTAGCTCAATTTGGTCTGTGCAAATTTTGGGAGCAAGTCTTGGAATATCGAGTTGGATCTCATCGAATTTCTGGTTGTCTCTTTTTCTGTGCTCTTCTTGGATCTCTGTCTCTCTGCTCGTCGAGGGCTGATGCGGGAGAATCAGCAGCACAGCTGCAGCGTCATTCGCCTCCCAGCTAAATCTCTCCTGAGTTGAGATCAGAGCACCGGCGTCGTGAGCTTTTCTGCTTCCCTGTGTTTCTCGAAGGACATCAGTGTTTGTCAGTTCGTGCTTTTATCGAGGATTCCAGGCAGTGCAGTCCCTGTCTAGCGCTGTGAGCTTTCAAATCCATCTGGAGTTTGGCTTCCTGTGATTTCGATTGTTCGCAGAACCTGCCAAGGGATCTGATTCTCGCCTACTGTTGCTTTGTGCTCATAATCCAGACGAAACCGGTTCTGTGACTTTGGTCCGAGATCGGTGGCACACAACAGCACAGCAGCAGGATCTTGTCTCATCCCTGTCTTTCTTGCCGTAGCATTTCAGCAGCTCGCAAGCAATTTCAATAAATGATTTAGTATGTGATTTTGGTTCAGCATCAAAGCTCTTGGATTTTTCATTGCTTTTCGGCAACAGCTAGCAAGTACCTCTTCTCGGTATTTGTTTACCCATCTTGACTAGTCCCTATCAAGCTACAGGAAAAGGAAAATCATTTTGTTACTAGGGTGCTACTCACGGTGGTTTTTGGAATTTGAAGAATTCTGTTCACTTCTGTGGTGTGGTTTATTGAGCTTTGCAGGAATGAAGATACAGTGTGCTACGTGATGATTTTACTGGTAGGCCGTGCACCTTCGAGTGCCGTGTAAAATCCAGTTCTCTCTTTGTGTTTGTTTTTGCGGGGATTCAATTTGGCTCGGGTGGAGGAACAATTTTATTGCAGAGTTTTCGCCGAATTTTTACTAGCTTTGATTTTTTGGTTTGCTTGTATCTTTGTCGTTTGAGCTCCGATTTGACTTCCGTCTGTTGCGTTGGCTCGTGGTGTCCCAAGGTTCCTAGAAACATCCACCCACTCATTTGGGTCGTGGACACCATATGTGTGGTTTGCTTCTTGGGGTTGTTTGTCGAGCCGGGACCTTTTATTTCAAAAGAAATTTGAGGCTCCCATTCACCCCCTCTGGTCGCCGTTTTCGGTCCTTCAACAACAAATGCTATTCTTTTTTTCGAGACCACGCTGTTGCGCGTATTTCATTAAGCAGGGGAAAACGAAAACAACAGTTCAAAGTACAACAAATGCTATTCAAGGGCTCTAGCATCAAGTTGAGTTGAGCAACAAACCTTTGCGTCCTTATATACTTGTTAACAATCTCAAAGACTCAAATGCTTCAAAAATACTTGCACGAGTGGCTTGATATGATATTGATATGTGTGGCCTGCGCCGATGGAGCTTTCCATGGAAAAAGGCGTCGCCGTCGCCGTCGCATCCGTTGCAGTGCATGGACAAGCTATAGCCTCGCTCTAGATAGCTGCCTCATCATCATCTTCTCGGCGCCACGATATACAGTGTCATGGTGCCACCTGTGCCTCATCTGCCTCTGCGTGCTTGTACGTGTGCCAAGCAATATCGATGATGGTCACAGACTAGCAGAAGAAGCCAATTATTGTTTGGCCACTCATTGGCCACCCTTTTGCTAGGACAGAGACATCCATGCCTATCGGCATATCGAGGAAGCAAAGGGTTATGTGCAGATCATCCAAGTGGCAGCTGGCAGCATATATACCATGACGATGCATGACAATAATAAGTACATATTAATTACTAATTAGAGACTCCATACTAAGCATCACAAAATGTGCTAAAAAAATCCAAGAAATTCTCAGAGTAATATAAAAAATAAAAACCCGACATTTAACTGTTAGGATCTAATCATCAACGCGTACACTAGCAGTTGTATTTATTCTGTTTTATAAAAAACCGCCCACTCTACTATTATGAAAAATATATAAAGTAATCAACTCTCTCTAAATTTGCTTCTAAGTTGATCACCTCCGTCGACATTATGAAATATGATTAAAATAAGCCCCTAAATTTACATCAAACTACCATCATCCTATTCCATTCTAGAAGATAATTAAAAACCGTAATAAGTCTACATTCGCGTGTTTGGGAGATCTGTGAGAATGCGAACTACGTGGTACTTGCTGCCCGTGTTGACCAAGCACAGATCGACCAACACAAGGCGAACAACACTGCTGAAATCTGTCTTGTTTTCTACTCTTTCTATGGAGGAATTTGAGCGTGTTTGATTGTACCCTTTGCTCGAGAGATCCGGTCTAGACTGCGAGAAATACCATGAGGGTACTTGCCCATGTCAAGACCGAGACTCTATGAGACACACAAGAGAGAGTATGAGAACTTTGTTCAAATCGATGGTGAATCTATTGATTCTTTGTTCACTCGCTTTCAAACCATCGTGAACAAGATGAGGGCAAACAACCCTCGATGCCCTATGACGATCATCGAGAGCGCTTAAGCTTCTATATGCTCTAGATCGGAGGGTTTGGGAAGTAAAGGTCTCGGCGATCATCGAATCGCCCGGCTATGAGACTCTCACTTGTGGATGAGCTGTTCGGTAAGCTCAAGTCCACCGAGATTGACCACCGACGCGGCGAGAATCGAAATCCGTCTCGCCCTACCATGGCTTTGGTCTCGGGTACGGGAGGTTCAAGTTCTTTGACTAACCTTTCACACGGTGTCTTTTGCCTTGTCTTCTCGGGTCTCGGCTACGGAGGAGCGGATGGAGGCTCTTGGGGACGACGAGCTCGCCTTGGTGATTAGCCGGTTCTCACGGTTTCACAACAACCGTTTGAATCGCCGGCGTGGCATCACCAAGCAAGGATGCTTCGGGTGTGGAGATCCCGACCACTACGTCGCCAACTGTCCCAAGGCCGACAAGAACCACTACAACAACAAGAACGACTACAGCAAGCGCAAGGACAAGCACGAGTCTTCCACACCCAAGTACAAGTACAAGTACAAGGGAAGATTCGACAAGGAGGCGGTCAAGAAGAAGTTCCTGGAGAAGCAAGAGGCGAAGCAGCGAGCCTTCCTCGCATCCCTTAGCGATCTCGACGACGACTCCGACAACGGCTCACCCCCAAGTGATGATGAGGCCGAGCAAAAGGTCGAGAACAAGTTCAACGGGCTGTGCTTCTTCGCTGACTCCAAGCTTGGAGGCTATTGCACCATGGCACTCGACGAGTCTACCCCAAGCATTGAGAAGAACGACGACACCGAGCCCGAGGTAGAACAAAATCTCGAGTCCCTTGTTCGCGAGGTTGATAACTTGACTACCACTTTGCTTAGTCAAGATGCTTTGCTTAAGCGTCTTTGCTCGTAAGAGAAAAGATTTCAAGGCTAAGTGGGAGCTTCTTGTCAAAGAGCTAGAGTCTTAAGGAGTCTCGTGCACATCTCTCGATGAGTCGAGTGTGATGCTTGTGCCATTCATATGGCGAACCTAGCTGATGTGCGGTCCAAGTATGTGGCTTTGGTAGATGAGCTTGATGAGGTTAAGGCTAGGTCTGTCTCTCGTGAGTCCTTGCAAATCTTGTGATGAGTGAAGTCGAGCTAGGTGAGAAAATGACTAGGATTGCCATGCTAGAGAAAACTAGTCAAGTTTCTAGATGTGCTTGTTGTGAAGCTTTGGAACTAGAACTAGACTCTTGTAGGCATGACAAGAAAAGGGCCGAAGAAGAAATCACAAATCTTCGGTCCATGCTCGGTTGGTTGTCTTGCGGTGAACCACGGCTTGGCATGATGATGAGTCGGTTCAAGAGGGGAACGACACAACGGGATTAGGCTTTGCTACGGTGGGAAGGGTGAAAATATTTTTGGTAAGGTTGGTGAACACGGTGGTATAAGTGCATCGAGAAATCCACCAAGCCTTCCACTACTCCCAAGTTGATCAAAATCACTCCACCTCGGCCTAACAAGCCCAATGTGAAAGATGGTGTGTTTGAGGAATCTCCCAAAGCTTCACCTCCAAAGCAAGTGTGGACTCCAAAACCAAACCACCTAAGGAACCCACTTGACACACTTCCCGACATCTCTATTAAACCCCTCCAAAGAACAAGCAAACCCAAAGAGTGATCCATACCCATGAGAGAGTGAGTCAACCACCACCCAAGAGAGGTGTATCACTTGTGATTATTGTCACCATGATGGTCACTTGTTTGAGTTTTGCTTTCGGAGGAAGAGAGATGAGCGGCATGAGTATGAGCTTTTCCATAACTCTACTCATGGTGTGTTTGCTCCACGTTTCCGAGGCACGGTGCTAGGCCAAGAGGTGCAACACCTCAAGGACCTAGGCCTCAAGGTGTGAGACCACAAGGTGGTCGTGCCGTGAGGTTCGGGTTTTTCTTATGACCTTGGATCTCGTGACCGTGGCTTTCAGTCTTACAGGATGAGCGGACCACGTTTTTCTCGTTGTGGTGATCGCTCTACTCAAATGGGACATGGCATGCATGATGCTTTTGTTAACACTTCTCGTGGGCGAATGAGCCAACACTGGTTTTCTCCTCGGTTTACTAACCCCGGTGTTGGATCATTTGCTCATCCCATGTCTCGCTATTGATGCGGGATGAAGGGCCGGAGAACACGTGGCTAGTTGATTCCGGTTGCTCTCGACACATGACCGGGAACTCAAAATGGTTCTCCAGTCTCACCCAAATGAAGTGTAGTGAATACATTACATTTGGGGATAACGGAAGGGTAAAGTGCTTTCACGTGGGTCCATCCGTCGAATGAGAACTTTGTGCTTAAGGATGTGGCCTTGGTTTCAAATTTGCACTTCAATCTGCTTTTGTTTCTCGGCTTCTTGATGACGGTTTTGAGGTTCGGTTTAAGCCAAGACTTTGTCGTGTTCTTGATGCTCGGGGAAAACCTCGTTTGCAAGATTGTGCCTTTCGGGAAAGTGTTTCGTGCTGATTTTTTCTCGCTCATTTGGTCTTTCCCGTTGTTTGATGGCAAACTCCTCCTCGAGCTTTGGAAGTGGCACCGCAGACTTGGTCACTTGAGTTTCGACTTGCTTGCAAGATTGAGCTCACTTGATCTAATTCGGGGTTTGCCCAAGCTAAAGTTTGAGAAGGATCTTGTTTGTCATCCGTGCCGTCACGGAAGATGATTGCGGCTTCTCATCCTCCCGTGAACCAAGTGATGACCAAGGGGCCCGGCGAGCTTTTACATATGGACACCGTAGGTCCAGGCTCGGGTCCGGCCGGATGGTGGAAAGTGGTACGTGTTGGTCGTGGTTGATGACTTTTCTCGCTATTCGTGGGTCTTTTTCATGGAAAGCAAAGATGAGGCTTTTACTCATGTTCATGACCTGATCTTAAGGTTGCAAAATGAGTTACCAAAGCATGCCATGCGAGCTATTCGCAGTGACAATGGCACTGAATTCAAGAATACTCGTTTTGAGACCTTTTGCTCATCCATAGGTCTTGAACATCAGTTTTCCTCGCCATATGTCCCATGACAAAATGGGATTGTTGAACGCAAGAATCGGACCCTTGTTGAGATGGCCGGGACGATGCTTGATGAGCATAGGACTCCTAGGCGCTATTGGGCCGAAGCAATCAACACGGCTTATCATGTTTCAAATCGCATCTTCCTTCGAGCTTTTACAAAGAAGACTTCTTATGAGTTGCGGTTTGGTCGTTTGCCCAAAGTGAGCCATTTTCGTGTGTTTGGCGCAAGTGCTTTATCTTGAAGAAGGAAACTTTGACAAATTTGAATCGAGATCCTCGGACGGGATTTTTCTTGGTTATGCATCTCATTCGCATGCTTATCGAGTACTTAACCTTGAAACTAACCGTGTCATGGAGACTTGTGAAGTCACCTTCGACGAGACCGCACCTTGTTCTTCTCCCGTCTTTGAGAGTGCGGGTGATGAGGAGATGAACAAGAGCATCTTTGTGGAGGAGGAGCGGGATGATGCTGATTGGGGTGATCCCGAGCCGACTCCACCGGCTGCCCCGTTGACCTGCGACGACTACTTCCGTTGACGGCCCCACTCCCACATCTTCTACCACATGGGGACCGTACGACGAGGCTCCTCGGCTTGTTCAGTGCACCTGAGGAAGCTCCAAATGGCTTGTTGAAGGGGAGGCGTCTTCATCAAGAGAAGCACCGCGACACATTCAAAGATCGCCATCCTCCTTCAACCATGATCGGTAACATAAATGAGCGGGTCACTCGCAACAGATCTTATGAGATTTCGCACTTTGCACATTCCTTTTGTTGCAAATTTCGAACCCAAAGAAGTGGTTGAGGCATTAACTCGATCCAGTTGGGTAAATGCCATGCATGAGGAGCTTGAGAACTTTGAGAGAAACCAAGTGTGGGTTTTAGTACCACCTCCACCTCAGTGTCATCCCATAGGAACCAAGTGGGTGTTCAAGAACAAACAGAGTAAGGATGGGGTTGTGGTGAGAAACAAGGCTAGGTTGGTTGCTGAGGGGTACTGTCAGAAAGAAGGGATAGATTATGAGGAAACCTTTGCATCTGTTGCCCGTTTAGAAGCCATTAGGATCTTCCTAGCCTATGCAGCTTCGAAAGGGTTCAAGCTGTATCAGATGGATGTAAAGAGTGCTTTTCTAAATGGGTACATAGATGAGGAGGTGTATGTGAGGCAACCCCCAGGTTTTGAAAATCCCAAGCATCCCGGTCATGTCTTTAAACTCCACAAAGCCCTATATGGTCTCAAACAAGCCCCGAGAGCGTGGTATGAGCGACTGAAGTCCTTTTTGCTGGGCAAGGGTTTTACCATGGGGTCGGTTGATAAAACCTTGTTTCTCCTCAAGCATGGCAGTGACACTCTCTTGGTGCAGATTTATGTCGATGACATCATTTTTGGTGGTTCGTCACATGCTCTTGTTGCAAAGTTTTCAGATATGATGAGCGGGGAATTCGAGATGAGCATGATGGGTGAGTACGTTCTTTCTCGGTTTGCAAATCAAGCAAACTCGAGAAGGGACATTTGTACATCAAGGCAAGTACACGAAGGATCTTCCAAGCGCTTCGACATGGGTGATGCCAAGCCACTTCAAACTCCCATGTCGACCACGACCGCCTTGGATGCCGATCTAGAAGGAGAAGTCGTGGACCGAAAGGAGTACCGCAAAGATGATCGGGTCGTTCTTTGTACCTAACGGCGACAAGGCCCGACATCCGGTCGCCGTCTGCCTTTGCGCACGCTTCCGGTCTTCACCGCGCACTTCGCATCGTGCGGGTTGTCAAACGCATCTTACGGTACCTTCGGTTCACTCCCGAGCTTGGTCTATGGTACTCAACCTCTTCATCTCTTTCTCTTTCGGGTTATTCGATGCGATTATGCGGGTGATCGAATTAAGAGAAAGTCCACTTCGGAACTTGTGAGTTTTGGGTTCGTCGTTGATCTCTTGGTCTTCTCGCAAAGTCTTCTATTTCCCAATCCACTTGTGAGGCTGAGTATGTCGGCTTCTGCTGCGTGTTGTTCTCGGTTGCTTTGGGTGGTTGCTACCTTGAGAGACTATGGGTTGAACTTTAGGAAAGTGCCTCTTTTCGGTGACAAAGCACTAGTGCCATTAGCGTTGCTAAGAACCCGATACTCCACTCAAAAACCAAGCACATTGAGATCCGATATCACTTCTTGAGAGATCACCAAGAGAAAGGAGACATAGACCTTCACTGTGAGAACCCATGAACAGCTTTTGCGATATCTTCACTAAGCCCCTCGATCAAACCCGGTTGCCCACTTGAGAGCGGAGTTGGGCATTTGCTACCCTTTTTAGAGTAGGGTAGCCGTATTTTGATGTATAGTATGATCTTTGGCTTTTTCTTTGCTTTTTGTTTCTTTGGTTTTACATGTGTATCATATTGCATATCATCATGTATCATATTACCTTTATTGAGCTTCATGACTATAGCGCTTTTTGATTACATTCATGCTCTTGCTAGTATGACTTGTGTATGTCACTTGAAACTTGCGGCTTAGGCTTCTTCTGATCACTTGTTACATGTTATGAGCTAAGCCTGTTTTACAATGTGAACCTGCTTAAATCTTGATGCAACTCGAAAATTGTTCACCTTTGAGATGGCAACTAGCATGTGTAGGTTTGTGAGAACCTTGTTGCTTTCATTTGTATGCTTGAGTTGCTATGTCTCATGTTTCTTGAGTCATTCACTTAGCTCGGATCTCTTGATAATCTTGTGCTAAAACTTGATGTCTAAGCTAAGAAATGATGAAAAGTTTTGAGTTGGATCTTTTACCCACGGCAATGTCACGAGATTGCTTCTCATTCATTCGAGTGAGATGAACTTGGGCATTGTAGTGCTAGTCCACAACCACTCGTGACGAGACAGCTTCCCACTTGCACTAAGGGATGAACTTGGCGTGGTTGAAAAACATGATAAAAACAACCTTTTGGCGGACAGTTTTGATCCTCTCGCATACTCATGTCTAAATGAAACTTTGTTAACTACTGTTTTAAATCTGATCAATGTTGTAGTAACAAGTGTTGTTAAGTGTATCTTTGAGACATGATGTGTGACCGTTATATGGGGTAGTTCACTCTTGTATACATGTGTTAGCACTTGTTTTGATCTCCTGCTTATATGTGCAAGGTGCTATTCTTTTTGGTGAACACCTTTTATAAAATGCCCAACACCTGATCAAATGCTTATGTTTCATATTCCGTACCACTTGATCAGCTTGAGCATTGGTTTTGTCTTGTGCTTTTTGCTATACACTTGCCATACTTGCTAGATCATCTATGTACTCAAATTGCTATACTTGTGAAGCTCTATCTTTTGCATTTCTTTCATGGCATGATTTGAGGGGGAGTTGCAGTCTCTTTTGTCTCAATCTTGATAAGTGCATGTGCCAACAAGGGGAGAAACATCCACAAATCCAGAGAGTTCATTGGTGAGGATGCATTTGTCAAGGGGGAGTTGCACTCCGAGTTATGACTTTCACTGTTTTTGCTAGATGTGTTGAGCCGTTGCCTCTTCTTGAGGATCTAGCTTTTTTTCGGTTGTTCTATCTTGTGCTAGTGGTGTTGAGCCTTTTACCTCATCTTGAGGGCTAGCTTTGGTTTTCTTGGTCGCGTCGAGCCGTTGCCCATGTCTTTGGGGACCAAGTTGTGATCTCGCTTTGCTCATTGCAAATGACCTATTTTATGCTTTTTCTTTGGCTCGTGGTCATTTGGATGAGTTGTCTCTGATTTGTGTTGGTGTTGACAATGCACTCATCAAGGGGGAGATTGAGGACACATGGTTTTTCCATAACCACTGTGTGGACCTTTGTGTGATGAGTGATTGTCAACATGCCAACACAAGGCGTGTGTGTGTTCTTACTAACCGATGGCACGCGGATACGTGTCAAACAATGGTGTCTCTTGGCTCATGTTGTCTGCAGGTGTCGAGCTTGGAGACGGTGGTCGACGGTCGGTGAAGATCAAGTAGGGCGTGCCGTGGCCGACGGACCGGGTGCGGTGAAGGGCGGACGTGAGGCTTGGATCGAGGGACCCGAGGACCGGCGGCCAGCCGTGGTGGCCGATACCGGGACATCGACGAGCGCAAGTGTACACGGCGGGGGATGCGTATGGGCTACGCTACTCGCGGAGGGTTTGGTGGTTTCGCCTCAAAACCATCGACGGCGGGTTTCCCGGTTTGCGCCTCAAAACCGGGGCGGAGGTCCCGTGCGGACGGACGACACGTGGCGGCATCGGGGAGGTTGCTTGGAAGCAAGGCTACCGGTGAGGAGGCGCGGTGGCCGTCGGATCAAGTGAAACCCGAGTTGGACCCTTATCCCCGCTAAGTGGTTTGGCTCTTCATGTATCCCCAGACGGCGAAGGAATGTAAAATAGTCGTACGCCTATAAATAAAGGATGAGGGTCTCCCTTCCCCCTCACCTCTCCACCTCCCGTTTTCTTTCTCCCTATAGGCGTAGTTTTCCCCTCCCGCTAGTGTTCTTGAGAGGCAAGAACCTGAACAAATTCGTCCATGGTTTGTGGGATTTTTGGCAAGGGAAGTGAGGCCCTAACCTCACCGTGACCTCTGGTCTTTTGGAATCAAGTCTGTGATTTCGTTTTGGCTCTGAGCTATGTTTTATTCCTGCTGCTTCTTTTTTTCGTTCGTAGATCCGATCTCTGTTTCCTGGAGCTTGGGCGACTTTCAGCCAATGATTTCTTGAGAAATTGTTCGTAGCTAGCTCAATTTGGTCTGTGCAAATTTTGGGAGCAAGTCTTGGAATATCGAGTTGGATCTCATCGAATTTCTGGTTGTCTCTTTTTCTGTGCTCTTCTTGGATCTCTGTCTCTCTGCTCGTCGAGGGCTGATGCGGGAGAATCAGCAGCACAGCTGCAGCGTCATTCGCCTCCCAGCTAAATCTCTCCTGAGTTGAGATCAGAGCACCGGCGTCGTGAGCTTTTCTGCTTCCCTGTGTTTCTCGAAGGACATCAGTGTTTGTCAGTTCGTGCTTTTATCGAGGATTCCAGGCAGTGCAGTCCCTGTCTAGCGCTGTGAGCTTTCAAATCCATCTGGAGTTTGGCTTCCTGTGATTTCGATTGTTCGCAGAACCTGCCAAGGGATCTGATTCTCGCCTACTGTTGCTTTGTGCTCATAATCCAGACGAAACCGGTTCTGTGACTTTGGTCCGAGATCGGTGGCACACAACAGCACAGCAGCAGGATCTTGTCTCATCCCTGTCTTTCTTGCCGTAGCATTTCAGCAGCTCGCAAGCAATTTCAATAAATGATTTAGTATGTGATTTTGGTTCAGCATCAAAGCTCTTGGATTTTTCATTGCTTTTCGGCAACAGCTAGCAAGTACCTCTTCTCGGTATTTGTTTATCCATCTTGACTAGTCCCTATCAAGCTACAGGAAAAGGAAAATCATTTTGTTACTAGGGTGCTACTCACGGTGGTTTTTGGAATTTGAAGAATTCTGTTCACTTCTGTGGTGTGGTTTATTGAGCTTTGCAGGAATGAAGATACAGTGTGCTACGTGATGATTTTACTGGTAGGCCGTGCACCTTCGAGTGCCGTGTAAAATCCAGTTCTCTCTTTGTATTTGTTTTGCAGGGATTCAATTTGGCTCGGGTGGAGGAACAATTTTATTGCAGAGTTTTCGCCGAATTTTTACTAGCTTTGATTTTTTGGTTTGCTTGTATCTTTGTCGTTTGAGCTCCGATTTGACTTCCGTCTGTTGCGTTGGCTCTGTGGTGTCCCGCTGTGTTCCTAGAGAACATCCACCCACTCATTTGGGTCGTGGACACCATATGTGTGGTTTGCTTCTTGGGGGTTGTTTGTCGAGCCGAGAACCTTTTATTTCAAAAGAAATTTGAGGCTCCCATTCACCCCCCCTCTGGTCGCCGTTTTCGGTCCTTCAACGACAAATGCTATTCTTTTTTTCGAGACCACGCTGTTGCGCGTATTTCATTAAGCAGAGGAAAACGAAAACAACAGTTCAAAGTACAACAAATGCTATTCAAGGGCTCTAGCATCAAGTTGAGTTGAGCAACAAACCTTTGCGTCCTTATATACTTGTTAACAATCTCAAAGACTCAAATGCTTCAAAAATACTTGCACGAGTGGCTTGATATGATATTGATATGTGTGGCCTGCGCCGATGGAGCTTTCCATGGAAAAAGGCGTCGCCGTCGCCGTCGCATCCGTTGCAGTGCATGGACAAGCTATAGCCTCGCTCTAGATAGCTGCCTCATCATCATCTTCTCGGCGCCACGATATACAGTGTCATGGTGCCACCTGTGCCTCATCTGCCTCTGCGTGCTTGTACGTGTGCCAAGCAATATCGATGATGGTCACAGACTAGCAGAAGAAGCCAATTATTGTTTGGCCACTCATTGGCCACCCTTTTGCTAGGACAGAGACATCCATGCCTATCGGCATATCGAGGAAGCAAAGGGTTATGTGCAGATCATCCAAGTGGCAGCTGGCAGCATATATACCATGACGATGCATGACAATAATAAGTACATATTAATTACTAATTAGAGACTCCATACTAAGCATCACAAAATGTGCTAAAAAAATCCAAGAAATTCTCAGAGTAATATAAAAAATAAAAACCCGACATTTAACTGTTAGGATCTAATCATCAACGCGTACACTAGCAGTTGTATTTATTCTGTTTTATAAAAAACCGCCCACTCTACTATTATGAAAAATATATAAAGTAATCAACTCTCTCTAAATTTGCTTCTAAGTTGATCACCTCCGTCGACATTATGAAATATGATTAAAATAAGCCCCTAAATTTACATCAAACTACCATCATCCTATTCCATTCTAGAAGATAATTAAAAACCGTAATAAGTCTACATCCAATTTACCAAACCTATCGTTACGAAAGATAACTACTACAGCTCTCGTTATGAAAGATAGCCATGCATGCATTTCACATGTGAACAGTAGGCAAGGCAAGCAAGACACACAATGATATATGGGCTGTTTGGCTCATGGTTTTTGCGGCTGATAGTGAGAGAAAAACACCATACAATGGATGATAAATTCGAGCAGCTTTCAAAAAAATAAATAAAAGGACAGACAACGATGTTACTGTGCTTCGTGCGGTCCACGTATACATCGAGGACACCGACCCCTACTGTTGTGTGTCAAACTGTCAAATGTCAATAATCAGTACTCCCACAATTCCAAAACGAGTGAAAAAATTAAAGAATTTATTTTTAGTTTTAACAAATTACATACAAAAGAATACTAGTAATATCTATGATATATAATAACATGATTACATTAATGATGAAATATATTCTTATGAAAAACTTATTTGAAAATACAAATACTATTGATATTAACTATTTTATATAATTAGTCAAACTTAAAACCTCGATTCCTTGAGAAAGGATATATCTATTTTTTTATGACAGAGTGCACATCAATATCCGTCTGGCAAAGCATGCCGATATATATAGGCGGGGGGGATCTTTCTTTTGTCCACTAATATAGCTCAGTATAGCTAGTTGATCATGCCCAAGCCGACTGTGTCCGTTCTTGTTGATACACCGATACACGCAAGGTAAGGTGAAGCTGTCGTCTGTGCACGCGCGCAATTTGTATATATTTTTTTCATAGAAATATATGTGACTCCAGTACGTCCAGGGTCTTATCCATCGGTTTCATCGACAGGCAGGCCGGCTACCTACCAACTTGCTAGTGAACCACCAAAAGTCAAATATTGTTGCGGTGATCTAGCTGCTACATATGTGTTGTACTATTCACAGGCCAATATACCTCGAAACCTGAAACTGTTTTTTTTTATATAGGAAAGGATGGACACATTTACCAAATTCTCATCTTAAACGCATATATAGCTCAAGCTAAAATTTTCAACTAATGACAGATAAACATATACACTACCGGACCCAGAGTGTTTGCCGATGGCTTCATGCCATCGACAAACACCTGTATGCCATCGGAAAAGAAGTTGCCGATGGCAAAGTGACGTGGCCATCGGCAATCTCCCATCGGCAATAAGCTCATCGGAAAACAAATTTTTGCCGATGGCAAAAGTCGATGCCATCGGAAAACTTTTTGCCGATGGCCGTGGCCCCCATCGGCAAAATCTCCACGTCAGCCTCCCCGCCGTCAGGCTGACGGTGGGTTTGCCGATGGCTGACGCCACGTGGCCATCGGCAAACGCCCTCATTTGCCGATGGCCACGGCCGTCGGCGGCTCTTTTTTTAATTTGTTTTTAAAAGAATTCACTGATTTTTTTCCCGATGGCCGTGGCCATCGGCAAACTTATGGTCGGTTTGCCGATGGCCACGGCCATCGGCAAATCTGGGGTACGGGGGCAAAATTCCCCGGGTTTGCCGATGGCCGGCCATCGGCAAACATGGGGAAATTTTTTTCCTTTTTTTCCCGTTTTCTTCCATTTCCAGCACATATAATCACAAGCATAATAACACAAGCAACATATCCCCAATTCATCACATATATTCGCAATAATGCGCCATTTCAACCATAATATAGCATCAAATCCACATAACATGTCCGAAATCATCCATACAAGTCGAAATGGCTCCATAGAAGTCCCAATTTATGCATACAAGTCCAAATGCATCCATACAAGGCCAACATCGGCCAAACATGTCCGACGTGGCACAACAAGGTCCAAAATCAGCAATAGAAGGTACCTAGCTCGTGGCGCCGTCCCCTTGGGTCCCCGAGCCCCCAAAAGCATCCTCCCACGCAGCCAACTCCCATGCGGCTCTGCTGCGCCGCCGCCACGAGTCTTGCCGGTGGCCGAGCCGCGGAGCGAGGAACCGAGACGGCCCCGGCTGCCCTGCGGCGGCCACGAGTACCCCGGCTGCGTGGGGAACCGAGACGGCCCGGCCGGCCTCTGCGGCGGCCACGAGTACCCTGCGTCGGTGGAGGACCCGGACGAACGGGCCGCGTGAGGAGGCTGGAAAGGACCCCAACCGGCCGTGGAGCGGGACCCCGTGGAGAAGCACCCGTTGGAGGGCTAGCACTGGTTGGGTTCGAACCCTCCGACCGTGTGCGCACAAAGACCAAGTGATGGAATTAGTACCGGTGGCATCACAAGCTAAAGCGATAGGCAATGTAGGGACTCACGGACGAGGTGCAAGAAAAGGCGGCAGTGGAGGTACTGGTGGTGGAGCGAAGAAAGAGGCTGGGGGCTCACTCATTCCCATGGCACGCATGTCTTTGGGACATCTGCGACCACGCCGGCGGTAGTGCGCCGCAAGCTGCGGCCGCGTGCTCGATAGGCAAGCGCCATCTCGCTTCCGGTTGGCTAGCACCTCCCCGGACCGTGGCCCGCAATATTACACGAGCATGGTAGATTGTATTTGAAGGCAAGGTACATTATTTGTGAAACGGTCGAACGACGAATGAAACTCCACTTACCCGAAGACCCGCGATCTGCCGCGCCTTTGCTCGGCTGCGAGGCGCTATGGGGACCCGCGGTGCGCCCCTACGTTGGTCTTCCTTGCGGATCTCGGTCGCCGTCGGGACGGAGGACGGGTCAATGGCGCTGTGGGCCATATAGAACCGGCCGTGCTTCCTCCTCCTCCCAACCTCATCACGAGCCGAGGGTCTATGGGCTCGGCGGTGACGTCGTAGGTGTCGCCATGGGCCTCTCGAGCCGCGGCGGCGTACTTGGTGAGCTTGTCGTACACGACCGGGCTGGTGTACTTCTCGGGCCCGTCCGAAGAGGCGTGCGTGGTGGAGGGCGCTTTCGGCGGGCCCTTGTGAGCAAGGGCCCACCCCATGTACTCGTTGATGGGCTGCCCGGGGGTGGTGCTCCCTCTGCGAGGAAAACAAAAAACATGGTTACAAGTAGAGATATATGAAATCCGGCGCTATAAGAAATGGTTGAACACAAGCATACCCATGTTTCCATGAACTCGAGGTTCTGCTCCCCGGTGGTGTGAGACCCCGGACCTCGCCATCTCTTCCAAGCGCTTCGCCCGACGTGCTCTGTGCTCTCCACGTACGCCGCCGGCGTTTGCCACCCTCCGACAATCGTACGCCGGCGGTCGGCGTACTTGCCGCACCAGGCCCGGAGGTGTTCCGCATGACATTCAAGTATTAGATCTTCCGAGATAATGAGTTGAATGTGTCACATAAGGAATCACGGCGGATGTTTTCCTACTTATTTACCCGCATGTCTTGCTCCTCGGTGAGGTCGGTCTCCGGCTCACATATCGGCTCCACGGCCCGGGTCTTATCCACCTTCACCCCCGAAGTTGGCGTAGTAGGAGATGACGGCCCGGGTGTGCGCCTCGTAGAACATGTCCTTGATCCGCAACTCGCACACCTTGTCCCGATGCCGGTCCACCACATCGGGTCCCGCCCTCCGCCAACCTATAGTACAACCGCACACGGGCATCAAACATCATTCCATTGTTTGAGAAAAGTCCAACAAATGCGTAGTATTGAGATATGCGTTGCGATTGAAAGACTCACCCGAACCGCTTCTTGATCTTCTCGGCGAGGACTTCCCCATGTGCGTCCTTGATTAGGAAGTAGTATGGCCATTTGTCGGGTACGATCGTCCTCCCTCGATGGTGACCAAGCCGGGGAAGTTTGCCTTAATCACTCGCCCCTGGATGCTAGTGACATGGGGCGAACACTTCCTGGCCGACACCTTTCTCGGTATAGTACGCCTGTGTGCATGTGGACACCTCCTCCAGAATGAATGCCTCTGCCACAGAAGCCTCAATTTTGGCTTTATTTTTACACTTTTTCCGAAGAAGCTTTAGACACCTCTCGATTGGATAGCACCAACGGTGCTTGCACGGCCCTCCCAACCGTGCCTCCCTTGGTAGGTGCAAAATCATATGCCGCATGGACGGGAAGAAGCCCGGTGGAAATATCATCTCCAACTTGCGAGCAACTTAGGTGCAGCCTCCTCCGGTTCAAGACAAACGTCCCGAGACAACTCCTTGGAACAAAGCCGGCGGAAGAAAAGCTCAACTCGCCGGGACGTGCCACACCGGCTCGGGTAGGTATCCCCGGTCATCGCAGAAGGAGCCGCTCAATCCGGATGTGGAAGTCATGACTCTTCATCCCTAAGACTTTGCCGGTCGGCAAGTTCACTCCCGGCTCGGATTCGCCGCATACCCATCGGGAACCTTAGCTTCGACAACCACTCCGGTGCTTCCTTCCTATGCGGCCTTTTCGGGATGTAATCGGCCGGGCCCTTCTTCCATCTCTTGCCTGGCGCGGGGTCTTCATCACTAGATTTGGTCTATCGCAAATCGTTTCAATGTCCGATCTAGCCTTAACATTGTCCTTTGACTTCTTGCCAATGTCCAGGAGTGTTGCCCAAAGTGCCGAGGCGATATTCTTTCTCGTGTGCATTACATCGATGTTGTGTGGAAGAAGAAGGTGCTTGTAGTAGGGGAGCCTAGTCAAGCCCGATATATGAGTCCACATGTGGTCGGTACCATATCCTTTGAAACCACCATTGTCATCAATTTCGAGAGCCTCTATCCGTGCAAGGATGTCACCGGGCTCTTTTCCTTAGGGATGGGGCCGGTGACTTGAACACCTTTCGTGAAGTGCTTTTTATCAAGTCTCGGTGGATCGTCCTCCTTTAGAAATTGACGATGTTTGTCGAAAGAAGAATACTTGCCACCCTTGGCCGGCCAGTGAACATCACATCTGCCTTGCATGTTGGGCAAGGGAACTTCCCGTGAACACACCACGCGCCGAACAAGCCATACGCCAGAAGTCATGCATTGAGTACGGTACCACACATGCATCGTGAAGTTCGTCTTCGTAGCTCGGTCATACGTCGGCACCCCCTCATCCCAAGCTTTCGCAATTCATCCCACACCGGCCGCATGAACACACCCATTTTGTTGCCCGGGTGTCCGGGTATTATCGGCGTCAAGAACACGTTCTTGGGGTCGAACATGACGCCGGGGGAAGATTGAGGGGATCACAAACACGGGCCAACAAGTGTACGGGGCCGCCATCATTCCAAACGGGTTGAACCCATCTGTTGCCGGCGCTACGCGTACATTTCGAGCCTCCTCGGCCATGCGAGGATTCATGGTATCAAAGTGCTTCCATGCATCACCATCCGCCGGTGCGCATCTTGTCACTGTATCTTTTGCCATTCTTGTGCCAAGTCATTTGTTTCGCGGACTCCTCCGTCATGTACTGCGCCGTTGCGGCCTCGGTAGTACTTGGAAGGTGTCGTATGACCATCTCGTTGATCTTAGACTGTTTCTTAGTGCCATCACGCCTTCTACCTCCACGTACCTAGAGGCTTTGCACTCCGGACGGTGTTGCTGCCTCGTGGTCTCCCCGAATAGGACACACCCGTTCTTACAAGCTTGGATCGGGCGATAAGGCATCTTGAGTGCACGAAGGAGCTTCGTGACTCGGTCGTGTTTTTCGGCGGGCGGTGCTCCTCCCGGGAAGCGGCCCGCCAACAAACTTGCCAACACGAGATCAAAACCTTCCCGACGATGCCCGTGACGACTTCAACCCAATTAGGCGTGAAATGGCATCCGGTTTAGAAATGCGGGTCTTCTCGTGAAGGGGCTCCTTTGCCGCCTCCATCATGTCATAGTACGCCTTTGCGGTCGCCTCGGATCTTCTTCCACCACCTCCAATCCTTGAACGGCTTCAACGTCTTCAAGCAAGTCCGCCATTCCGGCATCTTGATCAAACCCCTCGAGGTCCGGTCTCACCACCGCCTCCGTAACCCGTTGGGGTTCCCATGGAGGATCCGGCGGGTATAGTTTGGAACATACCCGTTCGCCCAAATATCATTCCTCATCTGCCGTTGCTCTTTCCTTGTCTGGTTCTTACACTTGCTACGGGGACAAAACACCCGAATCGCCCTTTAGAAGCCGGGCCAAATGCCTTCTCCAGAAGTCCCCGGTCCCCTTAACCCATTCATTGGTCTTGTCTTTGAATCCCGTGTACATCCACTCACGGTCACCATCCTCTCATGCGCCAACGTAAGCGAGTAATAAGACCAACATCTGCATCTACAAGGCATTCCTACCATCTACTAGGTGAAGGATAGGTCCTAATCCCACCCGAGGATGCGTAGATGAGGTTAGCTTCCATGCTCCGCTCCGTCCGAGACGGAATTTCGGCAAGCACCTCCCCGTTCTCTCCCGAAACACGTCCCGACAGGGAGAGTGTGTATCCGGAGAACAACGGGGAGGGGCCGACGAAACTCCGACTCGGATGGGGCGGAACATGGAAGCTAACCCATCTACGCATCCTCGGCTGTCCAAAAACGTGGACAATCCGAAAGAAACCGTCGCGAGATATGCACCGATCCGCATACCAACGACCGCGAATCCCTTTCGGACGGAGAGACGCCTAACTCGGTTACGCAATGTACTTACAACAACTATAAGGAAGAGAGGTGAATTATACCTAGGGCGGCGGCGCGAGGCGGGTAGGTGCACGAACATGGTCAAGGTCCCTCCGACAAGTCCCCGCTCGCAAAGCAATAAAGACTTCGGTATTAGTGGAAAATTTCGCAGAACCTCCCCGCACGGGAGGTTCCAAAACCCGCAAGAAAACCGCGGCTCGAAGGCCGGCGTCCACATTTGCGGCACGATGGCCCACACAACCACAAACCCGCACGAAGGCCGTCAACACACAAACGGCGCGATGGCCGACAACCCTAGAGCTTTACCTTCTCCTCCGGCGACGCGCGTGGATGGACGACGTGGACGAACAGCGTCGGACGACGTGGACGAACGTGGACGAATGGCGTCGGACGACGTGGACGAACGTGGACGAACAACGAACCTTCTCCTCCTCCTCCTCCTCCCTCCTTCTCCTTCTTCCTCCTCCTCCTCTTTCTTTCTTCTTCTTCCTTCTCTTCTTCCTCCCTACTCCTTTTTCTTCTCCTCTATCTCCCTTCTTCTTCCTTCTCCTCCTCCTCCTCTTCCCTTCTCTTCTTCTTCTTCTTCTTCCTTCCTTCTCCTTCTCCCTCCTCCTCCTTCTCCCCTTCCCTTCTATCCTTCGCCTCCTCCACCGCTCCTCCTACAGCCTTCCTCCTCCGGTGGTGGCCCCGGCGGGTCGAGCGCGGCCGCAGGGGGCGCGGCGCTGGCGGGGCAGCGGCGACCCGGCGCCCCGCCGGGGATAAGGGGGAGCGGTGTTAGCGGGACGCGCGCGCAAGAGGGCCGGGATAGGGTGGCGCGGCGGCGGGGACGGGATGGGGGCGCGGAGCTGAGTGAGAGGACGCGGCGACGTTGGCGCGAAGTCGGGCGCCCGCCGGCTGGGGGTGGCGCGACCACGCGGTGAGGAGCGGGAAACGGGCGCGGCCGCGGTGGCGGGTTAGGCTGCGGCGGCGGGGAACTCCGGCGGCGAGAAGTTGTGGCGGCGAATAAGCGGCGGCGGGAATAACGGCGGCGGGGTCGGGCGTCGGGGAGATAGGGTTTGGGGTCGGGCGGGGCCGGCTTCTTTTTAATTTTATTTTCAAACCGACTTTGCCGATGGCCCGGCCATCGGCAAACTCGCCACGTGGCGGCTCCGAGCCGCCCGGCCCACCTTGTTTGCCGATGGCCGGCCATCGGAAAATAGACTTTGCCGACGGCTTTCCCAGTGTCGGCAAAATTTGAATTTTTTTTTTTTTCTTCCCAATTTTTTTCTGGTGGCTTCCTATACTAAACACATCCCAATTTCAAAAGCCGGACAATTTTGAACTTTTTAACTATATTTCGTTAATTTTTTTGATTTCTTTGAATTTTCCCCGCAACTCGAAATTTGAACCGCAGATACACGAAATAATGCAGACTTTTGATTCAAAAAATGATATTCATGATTCTTGGAGTATATTGAGGCCATATCCGGGACCTTGCATGAAATTACGACCACATGTTGGCCTCGTAACATGGGGACGTGCGCGGGAAGTGTTTTAAAATTCTATAAAATCCAAACGAAGTCCGAAATGGACGAAACTTGACGAGTTGTCTCGCCATCCCATGTGTAGTGTGTGGTAAAAATTTCAAAAGTTTCGAGCAGAGTGTGACGTCGGATGGTCAAAACCCGCACATCTCCACATGTGATCACTCCGTGATCACATGTGGAGATGTCTGGGTTTTGACCATCCGACGTCACACCTTGCTCAAAACTTTTTGAAATTTTTACCACACACTACACATGCCATGCCAACACAACTCCTCAAGTTTCGTCAATTTCGGACTCCGTTTGCATTTTATATAATTTAGAAACACTTTTCCGCCACGTCACTACCCATGTTACGAGGCCAACACGGTCGTAATTTCATGCGAGCTCCCGGATATGGCCTCAACTTACTCCGAGAATCATGAATATCATTTTTCGAATCAAAAGTCTGCATTATTTCATGTACCTGCAGTTCAAATTTTGAGGTGCGGGAAAAATTCAAAGAAAACAAAATAATTCACGAAATATAGCTACAAAGTTCAAAAATGTCCCAAATTCTGAGGTGGCTTGTATGTGAGGTAGGAAGACACCAGGAAAAAATGGGAAGGAAAAAAAAAAAAAAAGGATTGTTTGCCGATGGCCTTGGAAAGCCATCGGCAAATAAGTTTTGCCGATGGCCAGCCATCGGCAAACAAAGTGGGCCTAGGCGCTGCCCGGCTGCCACGTGGCCATGGTTTGCCGTTGGCCGTGGCCATCGGCAAAAGCCGTAGTTTGCCGATGGCCTAACGGCGGAAGCCATCGGCAAACCGGACGGCGTCGGTCGCCGTCAGGTCCTGGCATAGTTTGCCGATGGTGTCGATATGCCGATGGCTCGGCCATCGGCAAACCAATTCTAGGCCGATGGCTTTTTTCGCCGATGGCCTGGCCATCGGCAAATAGGTGTGTTGCCGATGGCTGCTGTTCGCCGATGGCCCGGCCATCGGCAATAACATGTTTGCCGATGGCTTCACTTTGCCATCGGCAGACCGGGATGTTTGCCGATGGCAGATTCCTTGGCCATCGGCAAACGTCTGGGCCATCGGCAAACACTCGCTCTCCGGTAGTGATATGGAGAGGTGTTATGCAAATGGCAAAGACGCTATATATGGTCAAGCTAAGCTAGCTAGTAGGTTCCAATTGGAAAGCGAGATTAGTGTTGGATCCCCGTCATCAGACATTGTTTGGTCACTGTGACTTTTCAAGCTCACTCTGCTGACAAAACAAAGCCACTGTGCGTGACTTTTCAAGCTCACTCTGCTAACAAAACAAAGCTAGATAGAGAGGATCGTCGGGGATACACACACACTAGCTGAACACCAGTCCGAATTGAAATAGGAGGCGCGTGTGGCGTGCGCGTGGCTCTTCAAGTCCTCATCCTAGCTATAGCTAGGTTGCGAGAGGTGAAGAATCTCCAAAAGCAAGAGGGTCAAGAATGTGGACGCGTTCGTACCAGGCGATGACGGCACGGGTGACGAAATCCGCGAAAGCGATCGATGCCTGTGAATTTGCTTGCTTGTTGGAACGTACTTAACAGCAATATAGAACTCAGATGGACGGGTGCGGCGTGTGGCGCTGCTGCCTGCCACTAGGATTATATTGCTTCGACAGTATATGGACAGGCTAACAGACAGCAGGTTCGTTGCACGAATGGCCTCATGATGATACGTAGTGCGGCGCGGATGGAAAAGCCAGCGTCGTGGCGTCGCTGCTGCATGCGTGCGTGCGGATAGGCTACGTACAGCGTTGCCCTAGCCTCTAGCTATAGCGTACGTTGTCACATATATAGTTCTTTTTCTCATTTGTCCACAGCGAGGACGATCTTCTGCAGTGCCACCTGTGCTGTGCTGCCGTGTCCGTATGACTTGCTTGGTTTGCATTGTTTGCGCGCGCGTGCGTGTCAACCTTGTGTGGAATGATGGAATCCTAATTAAATCCCTAAAATACAAGACAAATCAATTTCTTACCGCTAAAATACAACACGTACGTACGAGTTGCTCATGATTTTTATATAAAGTTTCTACTATGCACATAATACAGTTGACAATTACATAAGTACTTTCCAAACATATAAGCACAGATCTTGCTTCGTAGATCTCGTCGTAAGGAACGTAACGAATGCAATTGAATTTGAAAATAAATAATATGAGAATGTTAGAGCGTTTAAACAAAATTGATCAAAATCCCATTATAATGATATCACAGATGACGTCGGTCGTTACATGCGAAAGCGACATTTGCTGTTGCTGGCCACACCATCTTAGACTAGTCTCAATGGAGTTTCATGAGAGTTTAAGTAGGCATTAAATATCTTGATGTGTAGTATTAATGAAGAGAGAGGATGAGAGTTTCATGAGAAGCCCGAGAGTTTATCCCCTTATGAAACTCTTGTGTCTGTTCCAAAATATGAAGCATTGGAACCAGGGACGTAAACCTCCCAATCGAGACTAGCGCTTAGAGCAAGTTTAATAATTTATTTCTTTGCCGGCTGCAAGCACTGCCATGTCATCTACAACGATTATACAGCCAACTCATATTATGGCTAGCTATTTGGCCGGCTGTAGTAAAAATATTAGTAATTAATGATCACAAATACATACAATCTACTATGACGCTGATCTTTGTGGCCGGCCATACGTGCTATTCGAAATATTCTAGAAACCATCTGGGAAAAAGAAGAGAGGAATCAACACGGAAGTACCGGACAAGGGACATGCATGATGCATCTCGGCATCTCGCGAATGGCGGCCACAGCCTTGCCCGGGCGCGGCAGCTACGGCGGCGGTGTGAGGGCGCGGCGGCCACGCCTCGCTCGGGTGCGGCAGCTACGGCAGCGCGGGCCGCGGCGGCGCAAGGGCGCGGCTGCAGGGGTGGGCGCGGCGGCCATGGCGGTGGCCGGGGCAGCAGCCGCGGCGGCCACGGAGGAGCTCGGCGCGTGTGCAAGGAGGGCGCAGCGGCCATGGCGGTGGCCGGGGCGCGGCAGCCGCGGCGACCATGTGGGATGAGCACGCTCGATTTTGCGCGGAGGAAGATGGAGTGGAGCAGGGGATCAGGTTGGAGAGAGAAGGGAGAAGAAACACATGCTTTTTCTCGAGGCTTGTGCTGCAGTCGGCCGAGAGCGGGCGAGATGTTTACAGCCGGCTCCGCGTTCTCTCTCCTGACGTGGCAATTTTTTTGACGACGTGGACCCTTCTCGTCGACTGAAACATCCTTATTATACCTGCTCTTAGTTTCCCATCAACACAAAGCGTGACTCTGATTTTCCTCGAAGCGCGCGATTAACAGAGTGGTCTTCATCAAGTGATACGTGGCCCAAAGCCCAAGCCTCCCGCAGCCGCAATCTAAGCCCAAAATGCCCGGTGTCAGGTCCATTTTGCAGGCCTGTTGATTTTTCGGCAGACCAAGCGTTTTCTTTGGCGGGCGGTTCTTCTTCTTCTTCTTCACACAAATTGTCAAGCGTGTTGTAAATTCTTTTTTCCTCCTCGATAAATAAAAAAAATCTTTTCTCGATAAAAAAAATCTTTATGTGGGTGCATGAATCACTGTTAAATCACGTGGTACAAAATGCTGCACTGTTAAATCACGTGGACAGCACTGTGAATACATGTGGGACACGGTGAGATTAAGCAAAAAAAAAAAGAGAATCTAATGACACTCACCAGCCACCTCCTCCAATACAAAGAAGGCCGCGAGGGAGTCCTTAAATAACAATTTTATGTGTGTGTATGTAGAATGGTTTCTCAACACGTTATTAGCATGAGTTTTATCAAACTGAAAGGTAAGAGATGAGAAATAAACCTCTAACAATCTATTATTGTTGTACTACTCAGACACAAGAATACTGCTTATATCTTACTATTACTAATTAGAGGCTCCAAAGGAGGCTCCACATTAATTCTCACCAGAAGCTCTAAGAAAAAAGATAAATTCTAGAAATTCTCACAATAATCAGAAAGATCAAGCCATCCATTGGTAGCCCCTAATAAACCATAACCGTTAGATTTAATAAATTCCCTACATAATTGTCCACCGTTGGCATTATTATCAAAAGCTTAAAATAACCCCCTACACCTATTGGTAAATTACCCACCTCTGCCATTTAACAACATAATAAGATACAGAGTTAACAATTCTGCACGTGGTAACCCATCTAATCTATCTCGCCGCCGCCTACAATGCTATTTCCATCACCATATTGTTTCTGGGGCGGCAAGAGATGCAGCGAGATTGTCGGCAACAGAGGGCATGCGACAAGGCAACAGGCCCTCCTCTCGGCGTGCCGGAGCAAGGTGTTTGCGCATGCGGCGTGTATGCACGCGAGCGTGAAATTAAACATCAGGGGTGTTGGGTTGGCGTATGCGAGTGGGTGACTCCTCATGTTCCTTGGTCAAGCAAATTAAATAGGTACGCATCTTTATTTGGATTATATTAGATTAGATTTCCACCTCCTCCAAGTGCGTATGCACCTAGAATAGTTATACCATGAACTACAAATGCACAAAACAGGTACATAAGATTTATACTGTTATTTATATATATGTTAATATATGCACCATGTTTCCAATTTATAATTCTTTGTATGCAAAAAATATTCCAACTATAATCTTATAGAAGAGATACATATTGATGACCACACTACAAGGAACCATGGAGAGCGAAATCAACGCATTTCAATCGAAGAACAACTAAATTTGATTTTCTTTGAAAAAAAATAGGGTATCCATTAGTTTGACCAATGCGCACTACATTTGAAAAACTTACATACAAATGAATGATATATACAAACTTATGGGCAAAAGTATTTAGTGTCGAAGCAACAAATACAACATTTGGATTGTACAAACTACTTCTCATGTAGTGATGATTGTAGGAATCAACTTAAAAAACAAATTGATCACAACTATTGCAGTACATATACAAGAAAGCTGAAGCAAAACCACAATAAGAGACTTATTAATTGGGACTCATATTATACTATTTGTGTTTGAATTTCGGATAAAAGAAAACTATAAAAAGGTACAAATTAAGATTGAAATAAGCGATCCAACAGGAACCGCGACCTATGTGCACTTTTGAAAAGGAAGCCAATTGTGATTATTGAATCAGTAGATTTGATTATCAATTCGGTCAACCATGATAGTAAGGAGGTACAACAAGCAGTAAAAAATTATGTAGTAGAGAAAACCATGATTTTCTAGATAGATTCGCTTACTGCCGCAACATCATCTCCAATAATAATTTCCCTATCCAACCTCTTAAAGAGTATGCATTGAAAATTACCATCCAGCAGTTTGTCCATCAACATACTATATTACTGATATCCTAAATCTTCTTTTATGTCCATTCAGTTTGGGTTCACAGCTGTCCGCCCTTTATGTTATTTTAGATTGGGCAATCTTAGAGAACAGAAATATTGAAGGGAGAACTTTTGTGAGGATGTGCCCTATTGGGGTTAAGTTTAATTTAGAAGGGCTTTGTTGTGAGGAGATATAATCATCCTTTTTTTGTAGCTTAAATTTAGGAGGACACATGGTTGTATTAACCCTATGTTAGTAGTAGCTTAAAATTACAACAACGAATTATTTAAATTACTTTATAAAATCCCACAAAAGTATATGGTTATTGTTTCGTTATTTTCGCTACTAGATTATGTAGGGACATGGTATGACATGGGACACTAGATAATTTTAAATAGAATAGAAACAGTTCGTTGCAAAATAACCGATATGTATACGGAAAAAATATCAAAACAAATCGATTACTACCACATACACATGACTAATCTAGATATCCGGTCTTAGAGGAACTTCAAGAGACTCTTTATATTTTCTTAATTTATAGGAATCGAAATTTCGCGACAAAATTTGCATGCAAGAACCTCAGTAATTGGATTTCCAAATATAGATATCCTATATTGTAGATTTCTCTTTAGCCATAGATATACAAGCCCACTTTTGCTCAAATGAAACTTCAAAGAATGATCTACAGAATAAATTTTAGAATGACTCTTGGATTTGCTTTTATATTGTAGTCTAAGTTACAATACTTCGGACGCTCACTTTCTTGGGTGGTTTATATCCATGAAGTGTGGCCAATTCAAATGCGCTTAATGTTGTTTGTATTGCTTTTGGACATTCATGCTTCCAATTCATCGACATGTAAGTCAATAGTTTAGATTTTCATTTAGATTTATATATGTCTTGAATTTTATGGTTTGTAGAATTCTAACAACTGTTTTTTGTTGTTATGATTATGATATATTTTCATTATTCAAATGATATAATAAGCGTAATAACATAGTTTGTTAGCACTCTCTGGGAACTAATGTAAATATGTGTACTTAACTTTTTTCCCTAATAAAAAAATGTACTTATCCTTTACTAGATCTAGAGGGAGAATAAGTTTGCTAATTGAAGGGCTTATTTATATAGTTTCCATATGTTGCCACAACATTGTAAATAGTCTATAACCAAATTTCATGGAAACCTTCTTTGCTCATGATCTATTAAGTAAGTAATCTAATGTGTCTAAAGAAAAAACAAGGCATTTTAATTTACATATCTTCTTGATATCAACACCACTTCGCCCCATCCTATATTTCAATTTCATGCTCTAGCATTGCTCTTATGTAATGTGATGCAAGTATAAACGATTGGTTACAAATGATTATTTATACCTTCATAGTACTTAATAATGTAATTTATGACAAAAATTCTATAAAGTACAAAAGGAGAGTTCATTATACATATTATAAGTGCAACAGTTTCAACTTTATTTGAGAATAAAAATTGTAGGAATTAATAAGAGTAAATTTGAAATTAAATTATTAGATACATTATGTCTTATATGGTATGGGCTGCAACAAGAGTCATTGTAGTTTAAGCTAAGCTGCTGTGGTTTCAACTAAATTTATATTAAATTTACGCAGAGGTGACATGCAAAGGGAAAAAAACTATGGATATAGATAAAAACATGTATTTAATTAGTTAAAGATAAGTCAATCACAATTGGATAGGGGCTATAGAGCATCTCCTTTTGTATTAGAGAATAAACAAAAAACATGAACTAATCATGATTCTAACCCGTGCGGGAGCACGGGTTGATGGACTAGTGAGCATAATCAGAATCAACCAGCCAGAAAAATGATCTAGCGAACAAGGCTATAGCGCTTCATGCTCTTTTTCCTTTTGTCCACACCGCGCTAGTGCCACCTATGTTGTGTGCTGCCGTGCCCGTATGACTTGGTTTGCCAGCGCGTGCGTGTCGACCTTATGTGAAATCCGAATTAAATCCCTAAAATACAAGACAAATCAATTTGTTACCGCTAAAATACAACACGGGTTGCTACATGATTTACGTGTAAGTTACTAATTATGTACTATAAATATTAAAATTTTTATTATATGTATTTTTTTAAATAAAGTTTAAAATGTTTGACTTCTCATAAAATGAGATGATACTTTTTATTGGATGGCTGGAGTAGAAGATATTGATAGGTAAATTTGATACTCACAATAATTTTGTTATACTCTCTTTTAACATGCATAACAATTGTAAAATTATATAGTAGTTGTTATTGTGTGCGTGTGCGTGTGTGTGTGTGTGTGTGTGTAGCTCCGCCTCAGCGCTGAGCTAGGCTGCCGTCTCCTGTCTCTCGCACTATCCCGGGAGAACTTTTCGAGTCACAATACGCGGTAACCATGCGAGGGCATCTGCAAGTGAAAAAATTGAGCTAGCCTCCAACTGGTCAAGACCTTGATCTTCTTAGTTCTCACCAATCACTATCCCAAATCCTCCGTCTCACAGTACACCCCAAATCTAATTGATTGAGCCATCCTCAATCCATTTGGTCACCACCGCGCGCAATCCTACGTACAATGGGAGCTTGAGACCTGGTGCT